>SJYC01143003.1:0-212663 GCA_006408675.1 Madoqua kirkii
AGTCTTTGCCCTGCTTCATTCCGCATTCCAAGGCCAAATTTGCCTGTTATTCCAGTTGTTTCTTGACTTCCTACTTTTGCATTCCAGTCCACTACAATGAAAAGGACATCTTTTTTTGAGCGTTAGTTCTAAAAAGTCTTGTAGGTCTTCATAAAACCATTCAACTTCAGCTTCTTCAGTGTTACTGGTTGGGAAATAGACTTGGATAACTGTGATATTGAATGGTTTGCCTTGGAAACGAACAGAGGTCGTTCTGTCGTTTTTGAGATTCCATCCAAGTACTGCATTTCAGACTCTTTGGTTGACCATGATGGCTACTCCATTTCCTCTGAGGGGTTCCTGCCCGCAGTAGTATATATAATGGTCATCTGAGTTAAATTCACCCATTCCAGTCCATTTTCGTTCTCTGATTCCTAGAATGTCGACATTCACCCTTGCCATCTCTTGTTTGACCACTTCCAATTTGCCTTGATTCATGGACCTGACATTCCAGGTTCCTATGCAGTTTCTCTCAACATAGCTTTGTAGCTGTCGCTGTAGAGATCATGAATGACTTCTGTTTGATTTTTGCCCTCAGATATTGATACTTACAGTAATCTTATATATGGTATATAAGTGTAAGTAAGTAAGTGTTAGTCACTCAGTTGTGCCCACCTCTTTGCGACTCCATGGACTGCAGCCCACCAGGCTCCTCTCTGTCCGTGAGATAGTAGTATATATAATGGTCATCTGAGTTAAATTCACCCATTCCAGTCCATTTTCGTTCTCTGATTCCTAGAATGTCGACATTCACCCTTGCCATCTCTTGTTTGACCACTTCCAATTTGCCTTGATTCATGGACCTGACATTCCAGGTTCCTATGCAGTTTCTCTCAACATAGCTTTGTAGCTGTCGCTGTAGAGATCATGAATGACTTCTGTTTGATTTTTGCCCTCAGATATTGATACTTACAGTAATCTTATATATGGTATATAAGTGTAAGTAAGTAAGTGTTAGTCACTCAGTTGTGCCCACCTCTTTGCGACTCCATGGACTGCAGCCCACCAGACTCCTCTCTGTCCATGAGATTTTTCCAGGCAAGGATACTGAAGTGGGTTGCTATTTCCTTCTCCAGGGGATCTTCCCAATCCAGGGAGAGAACCCAGGTCTCCTGCACTGCAGCCCGATTCTTTACTGACTGAGCCACCAGGGAATATACTTAGATTTATTTTTCTATGTGTTATTGTGCATATATAGAAATATAGTTGATTTGTGTATGAAACTTGTCTCTAGTGAACTCTAGTCATTGATTTATTCTAATAGTTTACCTGAAGATTTTTTTAAGATTTTTCTATCAACACAATCACATCATCTATGAAAAATGATAGTTTTTTTCTTCTTAAATTTTCATGTATCTTATTCCTTTCTCTTTTACTTATTGCACTACTTAGGGTCATTAATTCAAGTTGAATAGATATAATGATAGTGGGTATACTTATCTGGTTCTTAATCTCAGAGGATAACTTTTTATAATGCACCATTTTGTTTACCACATATTTTTGTGTTCATTTTTCAGGTTGAGAAAATCCCCTTGAATTCCAGCTTCTTAACAGCTCTGTGAAAGGGGGTATTAGTCAAAAGCATTTTTACATTTAGTAAAAGTCTCTTTTACATCTATTGAGATAATTATATTTTGACTTTTTCCTGTTAATGCAGTAAATTCCATTGATTTATTTTTTCCTTTTAATGGTAGCTTGTTAATTCTCTTTTTTACATAAGTACTAGACCTTCCTGTTTGAATATTTTTATTTCATAGTATGCTCCAGTATTTGGAAAGATGGATGCCTCCTAATTTCTCCTTTGCATATTATTCTTTTTCTAAGTTAAACTTTTATTTTAGGTTTAATGTAGATTCACATTTGGCTGTAATAAATAATGCAGAGAGATCCTGAGATTAAATATACCTTGTATGTTTCTTTCAATAGTAGCCATTGATATTGTACACGAATCTAGTTTACTTTCAGATTTCCTCAGTTTGCATGCGCGCATGTGTGTGTGTGTGTTTGTGTGTGTGTGTGTGTGTGTGTTTGCTCTGGGTATTACAGCATACACATGTGACATCAGTCTACTGGTCAACATTTTGCCGCTTTGAGTGATGTATGGAAATCTTGCTTTCATTTGAGTTTCTTTATTTTCTTCACTTTTAAATGGAATTGTCTTGAGTGTCAGATAGTATTATATTTTCTGTTTCAGTCGTCAGATATGACATATAAAAACTTATGTGGAGGTCAGTCTAGTGTATATACTCATATTTTTTGCTCTTTCTGTTGTTCTTATTTCTGATGCTTCATTTAGATCTATTTTATAATTTTTTTTCCTTTGCTGAGATTTTCTATTTTTTTACTCATTTTAAGAGATTTTGTAATTTCTTGTTGAAGCATTTTTATAATGAAATTTAAAATCTTCATCAGATAATTCTAACCTCTGATTATCTTGGTCTTAGCATCAGCTGATTGTCTTCCTTTAAATCTGAGTTGTGATTTTCCTGGTCCTTGATAAGTACTTTTTTATTGCATCATAGTAATTATCTTAGGGGACTGTGTTCTATTTAAGTCTTTTGTTTTAGTAGGGATTTACCCTGTTTAGTTTAAGCATACATGTCTGAGCCATGAGGGATGCTTCCCTGGTGGCTCAGAGGTTAAAGCGTCTGCCTCCAATGTGGGAGACCAGGGTTTGATCCCTGGGTCGGGAAGATCCTCTGGAGAAGGAAATGGCAATGCATTCCAGTATTCTTGCCTGGAGAATCCCATGGACAGAGAAGCCTAGTAGGTTACAGTCCACGGGGTTGCAAAGAGTCAGACACGACTGAGTGACTTCACCTCATACATGTCTAGCCTGTTTTTGTCAGCTGTGCTTATAGTGACTACTTAATTTTGAGCTGTGTGGCTGTGCTCAGTCATGTCTGAGTCTTTGTGACCCCATGCCCTACAGCCCGCCAGGCTCCTCTGTCCAAGGAGTTCTCCAGCAAGCATACTGGAGTGTGGGATGAGGTTTCCTATTCCATCTTTCTGACCCAGGGATCAAACCCACATGTCTTGCCTCTCCTGTACTGGCAAGCAGACTCTTTACCACTGCTCTGCCTGGGAGTTGCTGCTGCTGTGTGCTGCTGATGTGATCTGCTGGGTTACCTGTGCCATTGGGCTCCCGTTGCTCCCTCTTCATGCTTCCTGGGGAAGGTGATGGGGTTTCTCCAGGATGGACCCCACCTGGTACTTCTTTCTGAGGAAAAGAATCTCTGGCCTGTGAAGATGAGGAGCACTTCCCAGGCTGGGCATCTGAGGCTGGACCGTGCTTCTGGGGGATGGAGAGCACTCCCCTGGTGGAGCCCAGGTTGGGGCAGCATGCACCCTGCTCAGGCCACCTGTGGCTCTTAGTGATGGAGGGCATTCTCAGGCCTCTGGGGAAGAAGAGGTCATGGACTGAACACTTGCTATGGAAGAATCTGCCTCTTTGGTCCTGCCTGCCTGCCTGCCTCAGTGTCTCTTTGTAAGGGAACAGAGTTGCACCGCAGTGACAAAAGGAAAGCCTCGGCCGTATGAGCATAGTGAGGCCCCTTCCCTGTGCTGCCCAGCTGCCTGATAAATTCTGGTGGGCCAGGAGAGGCTCAGGCTGGTATGGAAGGGGGGTAGTTTCCAGACTGGGTCCTTTGTTGCCAGGTGGGTTCTTGATGGATCTCCCTTACCGATGCTCCTGGGCTGGCTGGGTGAAGAATGAGCCTGGGTGGGCCACCTTCTGTGGCTGGATCGTAGTTCCCAGTTCTAGGTTCCACTTGCTTTTCTTGGTTGAGGACCATAGCGTGTTCTGTCACTGGTGTCCCTCCAGTTCTTAGCTAGCTTGCCCCTTTCAGATTTTTCTTTTGGTGGCCTGTGGCATTATATCCAGGGTGTATAGTTGTACCAAGGCTTCACAGGTGGCACCAGTGGTAATGAACTTGCCTATCAATGCAGGAGACCTAAGAGACACAGGTTTGATCCCTGGATTAGGAAATCCCCTGAAGGAGGGCATGGGAACCCACTCCAGTGTTCTTGCCTGGAGAATCCCATGGAGCCTGGTGAGTTACCATCCATAGGGTTGCAAAGGGTTGGACACAAGTGAAGTGACTTAACACTCATGCCTAGTTTTACTTAGGGAGAAGCAGGGAGAACTGAGTTGATACCATCTCATGCAAAGACTTTCACATTCATTGATTTTTGAAAGTTGAGCTATTTTTCATTGTTCAAATAAGCCTGCTAGGTCATAATTCCTTATCCTTGTTATGTGTCACCACATTCAATCTGCTGAAACTTTGTGATAATTTCTTTATGTTTTTATGTTGTAATTATCCTATGTGGTAATGTCCTTGTTAGGTTTCAGTATCAAGGTTTTTGAGGGTTGAGGTTCTTAAAATGAGATAGAAACTGTTCCCTTGTTTTTATTTCTGAAACAGTTTATAGCATGGGTTTTACTTCATTCTTAAATACTTGGGAGATTCCATTAGTGAAGCAAAGTAATGTTGATCACATGTATACATGGAATAGTATGTGTATTTAGGTTCTGTGTTATTTCTTGAGTCAGTTTTGATAAGTTGTGATTGTAAGGAATCTCTCCACTTACATTGTGGGAGGTCTGTTTAAGGGTCTGACTTTTATCTTTCTTTGATGAGTGTTTCCTTTACTCTTTTTTTTTTTTTTGGCTTTTATTAGAACTTAGTTGCTTTACAAGTTGTGTTAGTTTCTGCTGTAAAGCAAAGTGAATCAGGTACACATATACATCTATCCCTTCTTTGTCACCACAGAGCCTTGAGTACAGCTCCCTGTCCCGCAGCTAGGTTCTCATTAGTTATCTCTTTTATACTAGTGTAAGAATAGCTGCCTCTCTCACTCTTAAAATAGAACTCTTACACTGAGGATACAGCTTTCTGGGGTCTCAACTGAAAGTGATTGAGATTCATCAAGATATTTATTGTAGAGTTCAGTTCAGTTCAGTTCAGTCGCTCAGTCATGTCCGACTCTTGGTGACTCCATGAATCCCGGCACACCAGGCCTCCCTGTCCATCACCAACTCCCGGAGTTCACTCAGACTCGCGTTCATCGAGTCTGTGATGCCATCCAGCCATCTCATCCTGGGTCGTCCCCTTCTCCTCCTGCCCCCAGTCCCTCCCAGCATCTAGGTGAGTTTAAAATGTAGCATATCTCCAGCATTCTGAGACTCTGAAATTCCTTCTTAGTTCTCTATGCTTCTAGCAAGTCCGTCACATCCTTGTAGATTCTGTGCGAGCTGGATGCATATCCTAGGAGTCATCCAAGAACATGCATGCAATTCTTACAGAGATATTTTGTCCTTTTGCGGTGTAGCTGTTCCTCTCTCTTAACATGCTTCACAAATTTATCTCTCCTTGGTACCACAAACTGTTTCCTCCACCTACTGAGACTGCTAATCCGTGATTTTGTTTGATATCCATGTAAAATGGATTGAAAAATGTCTTCAGGCAAGACGATCTAGTGTGACTGTTGGGTTCCTCTCATGTTTTTTTCATGATCTCAAATGTGGTCTCATACTTGTTGGTATAGAAAGGCCTGAAAACAGTTATTTTATACATTTTAATAGATTGTTTGCTTATTTTATCACGGGAAGTTCCACTGTGTGGATTACAACAAACTGTGGAAAATTCTTAAAGAGGTCTGGAGTACCAGACCACCATACCTACCTCCTGAGAAACCTGTTTGCAGGTCAAGAAGTAACAGTTAGAACTGAACATGGAATAATGGACTGGTTCCAAATTGGGAAAGGAGTATGCCGAGGATGTATATTGTCACCCTGCTTATTTAACTTACATGCAGAATGCCTGGCTGGATGAAGCACAAACTGGGATCAAGATTGCTGGGAGAAATATCAATAACCTCAGATATGCAGATGACACCCCCCTTATGGCAGAAAGCAAAGAGGAAATACAGAGCCTCTTGATGAAGGTGAGGGAGGACAGTGAATAAGCTGGCTTAAAGCTCAACATTCAGAAAACGAAGATCATGGCATCTGGTCCCATGACTTCAGTTCAGTTCAGTTTAGTTGCTCAGTCCTGACCGACTCTTTGCAACCCCATGAATTGCAGCACGCCAGGCCTCCCTGTCCATCACCAACTCCCGGAGCTGACTCAAACTCGTGTCCATCGAGTCAGTGATGCCGTCCAACCATCTCATCCTCTGTCGCCCCCTTCTCCTCCTGCCCCCAATCCCTCCCAGCATCAGAGTCTTTTCCAATGAGTCAGCTCTTCACATGAGGTGGCCAAAGTACTGGAGATTCAGCTTTAGCATCATTCCTTCCAAAGAAATCCCAGGGCTGATCTCCTTCAGAATGGACTGGTTGGATCTCCTTGCAGTCCAAGGGACTCTCAGGAGTCTTCTCCAACACCACAGTTCAAAAGCATTAATTCTTCGGTGCTCAGCTTTCTTCACAGTCCAACTCTCACATTCATATTGTTTGTGGCAAATAGATGGGGAGACAGTGGAAACAGTGGCAGACTTTATTTTCTTGGACTCCAAAATCACTGCAGAGGGTGACTACAACCATAAAATTAAAAGACACTTTCTCCTTACAAGAAAAGCTATGACAAACCTAGATAGCATATTAAAAAGCAGAGACATTACTTACTGACAAAGGTCTGTCTAGTCAGAACTATGGTTTTTCCAGTAGTCATGTATGGATATGCAAGTTGGACCATAAAGAAGGCTGAGTGCCAAAGAACTGATGCTTTCAAACTGTGATCTTGAGGAAGACTCTTGAGAGTGCCTTGGACTCTCAAAGGAGATTGAACCAATCAATCCTAAAGAAAATCAACCCTGAATATTCATTTGAAGGACTGATGCTAAAGCTGAAGCTCCTATACTTTGGCCACCTGATGCGAAGAGCTGACTCATTGGAAAAGCCCCTGATGCTTGGAAAAATTGAGGACAGGAGGAGAAAGGTATGACAGAGGATGAGATGGTTGTATAGCATCACCGACTCAATGGACATGAGTTTGGGCAAACTCTGGGAGGTGGCGAAGGACAGTGAAGCCTGGTGTGCTGCAGTCCCTGGGTTCAAAAAAGAGTCGAACACGACGGAGCAATTGAACACAACAATCACATATTTGTTTATGTGTCTTATTTGTTTATATTTGTCTTCCTGTTTGGAACAATTTTGTTTAAATGGTTTTGAACTTTTAAATAAGGATACCATGTTGTAAATATCCTCCTGAGACTAAAATTTACATTTAACTTTATGTTAATAAAGTTTGTTCTGTGTACTTAATATTAAATGAGTTAATGTATCGTGGTAAATATGTTTAGGTAATCACCAGTCTATTTCAGGGATAGAATGTTTCCATGACCCCTCAAATTCTCTCATGTCCCTTGGAATTCAGTCCCCCCCTCTGTTGTATACAAATGATGATCTGGTATTTGTCACTATAGATTTTGTGTGTGTGTGTGTTCAGTTGCTCAGTTATGTCCAACTCTTTGCGGCTCCATGGACTGTAGCCCTTCAAACTGTCCATGAAATTTTCCATATAAGAATACTAGAATGGGGCGCCATTTCTTACTCCAGGGGAATCTTCCTGACCCAAGAATTGAACCCTCATCTCTTGCATCTCTTGAAGTGGCAGGCATATTTTTTGTCACTAGAGCTACCTGGGAAGCCCAAGTTTTATCTTTTCTGGAAAATATAAGTAAAATATATAATCATTTTTTACAATACTTTTTTTTTCAGCCTAATGTTTTGAGGTTGTTTGTATAAGAGTAGTTTCTTTTGGTTAATGAATTGTATTCCATTATATGAATACAATTTTATAGACATTTATATTCTTGAATCATGAATAAAGCTACTAAGTGCATTCATATACAATTCCTTATGTGGACTTACACCTTCATTTCTCTTGAGTCAATGTCTAGGGACATTACTAGTGTGTGTCTAGCTTTATAAGAAATTGACAATCAATGTCCATATTGGCTGTACCCTTTTGCAATACCACCAGCATAGTATGAAAGTTCTAGTTGCTGGACATTCTTGCTAACTAACATTGGTATGTCTATTACAGTTTTGTCATTCTAGTGGTATCTCTCTGTGTTTTCAAATTTTTCTTCTATAATGAGTAATTTTAATGCTCATTTGAAATTTTTATTATGTTCTTTTCTGAAATATCTATTCAAATATTTTTCCCATTTAAAACATTGGATTGCTTTTTCTCCTTTTATTGAGTTGCATGATTTTTAAAAAATATTTTAGGTATCAATTAGTTGTTGAATATATGTATTATTAACATTTTCCCCCAGCTCATGGTTTGCTTTTTTATTTCCTTAATGTTGTCTTTAAAGGTTTTAAGCATTTAAATAATTTTAACCAATAGTTCAACGTTTAGTGGGATCTGATTTACTGATTTTATTTTATGGCCAATGTCTTTTGTTTCTTATGTCTTGTTGTCATTCAGTCACTCAGATGTGTCCGACTCTTTGAGACCCCCTGGACTTTAGCAGGCCAGACTTCCCTGTCCTTCACCATCTCCAAGAGTTTGCTCATACTCATGTCCATTGAGTTGGTGATGCCATCCAACCATCTCATCGTCTTTAACCCCTCCTTCTTCCTGTCCTCAGTCTTTCCCAGTATCAGAGTGTTTTCCAATGAATTGTTTGTTTGCTTTAGGGGGCCAAAGTATTGAAGCTTCAGCTTCAGCACCAATCCTGCCAATGAATATTCAGGGTTGATTTTCTTTAGGATTGATGGGTTTGATTGATCTTGCTCGCCAAAGAACTTTCAAGTGTCTTCTGCAGCACCACAGTTTGAAAGCATTTCTTCAGTGCTCAGCCTTCTTTATGGTTCAGCTCTCACATCCATACATGACTGTTGGAGAAACAGTCATGTATGTTTGACTGTATGGACCTTTGTTGGCAAAGTGATGTCTTTGCTTTTTAATATGTTGTCTAGGTTTGTCATAGCTTTCCTTCCAAGGAGTAAAGGTCTTTTAATTTCATTGCTGTAGTTACCATCTGCAGTGATTTTGGAGCCCAAGAAAGTAAAATCTATCAACTGTTTCCTCTTTTCCCCCCTTCCTTTTGCCATGAAGTGATGGCATTGAATGCCATGATCTTTGTTTTTTGAATGTTGAATTTTAAGACAGTTTTTTTTTCATTCTCCTCTTTCACTCTTATGAAGAGGCTCTTTAGATTCTCTCCACTTTCTGCCATTAGAGTGGTATCATCTGTATATTTGAGACTGTTGATTTTCCTCCTGGCAATCTTGGTTCTAACTTTCTTAGATATATGTTTTTAATTTTAAAGTTATTTTTTAATGCTTGTGCTAGGGTATATCATATATATCTTCAATTTATTATCTTCTACCTTCAAATAATATTATACCTGTTCACATATAGTGAAAGAACCTCAAGATAGTATACTTTCAATTTCCACTATCCTACCTATATTTAGTTATTATTGTCATTACTTTTATTTTTACTTATGTTTTTAATATATTTATTTTATTGAAGTATTATTGACTTAACAGTATTTCAGGTACACAGCAATATGATTCAGTTATACAAATATGCATATATTATTATTTTTTTCACATATATTATTTTTGAAATGATTTTGTATCACAGGTGTTGACAAGGTATTGATTTAGTTCCCTATTAGTTCAGTTCAGTTCAGTCACTCAGTCGTGTCCGTCTCTTCGCAACCAAATGAACTGCAGCACACCAGGCCTCCCTGTTCATCACCATCTCCCGGAGTTCACTCAGACTCACGTTCATCGAGTCAGTGATGCCATCCAGCCATCTCATCCTCTGTCATCCCCTTCTCCTCCTGCTCCCAATCCTTCCCAGCATCAGAGTCTTTTCTAATGAATCAACTCTTCGCATGAGGTGGCCAAAGTACTGGAGTTTCAGCTTTAGCATCATTCCTTCCGAAGAAATCCCAGGGTTGATCTCCTTCAGAATGGACTGGTTGGATCTCCTTGCAGTCCAAGGGACTCTCAAGAGTCTTCTCCAACACCACAGCTCAAAAGCATCAATTCTTTGGCGCGCAGCCTTCTTCACAGTCCAACTCTCACATCCATACATGACCACAGGAAAAACCATAGCCTTGACTAGATGGACATTAGTCGGCAAAGTAACGTCTCTGCTTTTGACTGTCTAGGTTGGTCATAACTTTTCTTCCAAGGACCAAGTGTCTTTTAATTTCATGGCTGCAGTCACCATCTGCAGTGATTTTGGAGCCCCCCAAAATAAAGTCTGACACTGTTTCCATTGTTTCCCCATCTATTTCCCATGAAGTGATGGGACCAGATTCCATGATCTTTGCTTTCTGAATGTTGAGCTTTAGGCCAACTTTTTTCTTTCCTCTTTCACTTTCATCAAGAGGCTCTTTAGTTCTTCTTCACTTTCTGCCATAAGGGTGGTGTCACCTGCATATCTGAGGTTATTGATATTTCTCCCCAAAATCTTGATTCCAGCTTGTGTTTCTTCTAGTCCAGCATTTCTCATGATGTACTCTGCAGATAAGTTTAATAAACAGGATGACAGTATACAGCCTTGACGTACTCCTTTTCCTATTTGGAACCAGTCTGTTGTTCCATGTCCCGTTCTAACTGTTGCTTCCTGACCTGCATACAGATTTCTCAAGAGGCAGGTCAGGTGGTCTGGTACTCCCATCTCTTTCCAAATTTTCCTCAGTTTATTGTGATCCACATAGTCAAAGACTTTGGCATAGTCAATAAAGCAGAAGTAGATACAATAAACCTTTGTTGCTTATTGTGTATCTATTTTTTAATTAAAAATCTAGAATTCATACTAAGTCAAACAAATGGAATCAAAATGTCACATTTTTTTTGTTAGGGAAAAATTCATCAGTTTTCTAAAATATATACATTATATATGTTTATTGGAGAAGGCAATGGCACCTTGCTCCAGTACTCTTGCCTGAAAAACCTATGGACGGAGGAGCCTGGTGGGCTGCAGTCCATCGAGTCACTAAGAGTTGGACACGACTGAGAGACTTCTCTTTCACTTTTCACTTTCATGCGTTGGAGAAGGAAATGGCAACCCACTCCAGTGTTCTTGCCCAGAGAATCCCAGGGATGGGGGGAGCCTGGTGGGCTGCCGTTTATGGGGTCACACAGAGTCAGACACGACTGAAGTGACTTAGCAGCAGCAGCAGCATACATGTTTATATATATGAAAGCTTTTCTACTACACTTGATAAAGGTTTGAGAAAGAACATCAAAAGAAAAAGAAGAGATGGAGACATTAGAGAACATAAAATGAAATGGGAGCACTGAATATAAAATAAGAAAGTGAAACCAACTAGACAAAAGTGAAAGATCATCATACAGTCCAGTTGTTTTCAAACATGACCGTATACTTATCTGGAGCTCTGGAGAAAATAAGCAGTACCTGAACATTTGTATTAAAAAGAAGATTTCAAGATAATTCTGATATGCATTCAGATTTTAAAATGTGATTACAGGTTTTTCTATTAGATTCTAGTTTTGGTGATATCAGTTCAGTTCAGTAGCTCAGTCGTGTCTGACTCTTCGAGACCCCATGAATCTCAGCACGCCAGGCCTCCCTGTCCATCATGAACTCCCGGAGTTCACTCAGACTCATGTCCATCAAGTCAGTGATGCCATCCCGCCATCTCATCCTCTGTCGTCCCCTACTCCTCCTGCCCCCAATCCCTCCCAGCATCAGAGTCTTTTCCAGTGAGTCAACTCTTCGCATGAGGTGGCCAAAGTACTGGAGTTTCAGCTTTAGCATCATTCCTTTCAAAGAAATGCCAGGGCTGATCTCCTTCAGAATGGACTGGTTGGATCTCCTTGCAGTCCAAGGGACTCTCAGAGTCCTATTATTTTTTCGTTGACAAATCCTGATACAGTGGTATTGAGTAATAGTTACATAACCACAACAGTAAAAGATGTTTATCAGTTTTCACAATCAATAGCCAGACCTCCCCCAAAAAAGATAATTACAATCACGAGCATTAATGGGAACATGACTAAATTAATATAAAATAATTGCATGCAGTTTGGGGAGATCAGGCAGAGTGATGTGGTAAGTGGAAGTGGATACATTCTCATGTTTTCATCCACCAGCCAGTCTATGTCTTTTGTGTGGTGCACTTAATCCATTTACATTTAAGGCAGTGATATGCATGATATCCTATTACTGTTTTCTTAATTGTTTTGGGTTTATTTTCTCTAGGTCTTTTCCTTCTCTTGTGTTTCCTGTCTAGAGAAGTTCCTTTGGCATTTGTTGTAAAGCTGGTTTGGTGGTGCTGAATTCTTTTAACTTTTTCTTGTCCGGAAAGCTTTTGAGTTTTCCATCAAATCTGAAGGAGAGTCTTTCTGGGTAGAATATTCTTGTCTGTAGGTTCTTCCCTTTAATCACTTGAAATATATCATGCCATTCCCTTCTGGCTTGTAGAGTTTCTATTAAGAAATTAGCTGATAGCCTGAGGGGAGGTCCCGTGTATGATATTTGTTGTTTTTCCCTTGTTGCTTTTATTATTTTATCTCTGCCTTTAATTTTTGCCAGTTTGATTGCTATGTGTCTCAATGTGTTCTCCTTGGGTTTATCCTTCCTGGGACTCTGTGTGCTTCCTGGACTTGGTTGACTATTTCCTTTCCCATGTTTGGGAAGTTTTCAGCTATTATCTCTTCAAATATTTTCTCAGGTCGTTTCTCTCTCTTCTCCTGGGACCCTTGTAATGCAAATGTTGGTGCATTTAATATTGCCCCAGAGTTCTCTGAGGCTGACTTCATTTCTTTGCATTCTTTTTCTATATTCTGTTCTGAGGCAGTGATTTCCACCATTCTGTCCTCCCAGTCATGTATCCATTCTTCCACTATTGATCCCTTCTAGTGTATTATTCTGGAAAAGGCAATGGAATCCCACTCCAGTACTCTTGCCTGGAAAATCCCATGGACGGAGGAGCCTGGAAGGCTGCAGTCCATGGGGTCACTAAGAGTTGGACACGACTGAGCGACTTCACTTTCACTTTTCACTTTCCTGCACTGGAGAAGGAAATGGCAACGCACTCCAGTGTTCTTGCCTGGAGAATCCCAGGGACGGGGGAGCCTGGTGGGCTGCTGTCTATGGGGTCACACAGAGTCGGACACGACTGAAGCGACTTAGCAGCAGCAGCAGTGTTTTAGGTCTTTGGTCAACATTTCTTGTATCTTCTCCATCTTTGCCTCCATTCTTTTCCCAAGATCCTGGGTCTTCTTCACTGTCATTATTCTGAATTATTTTTCTGAAAGGTTGCCTATCTCCACTTTAATTAGTTGTTTTTCTGGGATTTAATCTTGTCCCTTCATCAGGCTTCCCCCGTGGCTCAGCTGGTAAAGCATCTGCCTGCAGTGAAGGAGACCTGGACCTTCCCAACCCTGATCCCTGGGTTGGGAAGATCCCCTGGAGAAGTGAAAGGCTACCCATTCCATTATTCTGGCCTGGAGAATTCCATGGACTGTATAGTCCAAGAGGTCACAAAGAGTCGGACACGACTGAGTGACTTTCACTTCATCTGGGACGTAAGTTTCTGCTTTTTCATCGTGATTAACGTTCTAGAATATGGTTTTTGTTTTAGCCGCTATAAGATTTTGCTTCTTCTTGCTTCTTCTGTCTGCCCTCTGATGGATGAGGCTAAGAGGCTTGTGTAAGCTTCCTGATGGGAGGGACTGGCGATAGGGAAAGCTGTGTGGGCAGGGCCATGTTTAGTAAAGCTTTTATCCAATTATCTGCCGCTGGGTGGGTTTGCACTCCCTCCCTGGTAGCTGTCTGGCCTCAGGAGACCCACCTGAGGTCTGTGGGCTCTATGGTGGGGTTAATGATGAACTCCAAAAGGGTTTATGCCACGGAGGCCCTTCCAGTGCCCTTGTCCCAGTGGTGACTCCCTGCTGACCCACCCTCCACTGGCGGCCCTCCAACACTAGCAGGTAGTTCCGGTTCAGTCTCCTGTGGGATCGTCGCTCCTCTCCTCTGGGTCTTTTAGCATGTAAAACTTTGTTTGTGCCCTCCAAAACTGGAGTCTGTTAACCTCAGTCCTCTGAAAGGCCTGTAATCAAATCTTGCTGGCCCTCAAGGCCAGATTCCCTGGGGATTCCCAGCCCCTTTGTCATATCAGCAGACTGAGAAGCAAGGTGTGGGATTCAGAACCTTCACAACGGTGCGAGAATGTCCTTAGTATTCTTGTTCTCCGGGCTGTGGACCCCCCACCTGGCAGGCATGGGATTTGCTTTTATCGTGCTTGTGCCCTCCTGCCATCTCTCCGCAGTCTCCTCTTTATTTCTGCACGTGGGGCATCTTCTTTGGTGGTTCCCAGCATCCTCCTGTCAATGGCTGCTGCAATTCTGGGGCTCTCACAGGAGGAGATGAGTGCACAACCACTATCTTGAACCTGGTCCCTTTTCTTATGTTTTAGAAACACAGTTTATGGCTAGTAATTTTGTTTTACGCATTCAGATATATTTTTTAAATGACAAACATTTAAAATCTTTTCTATATATTCAATTTCCTCCATGCTAATAAGGATCTCTGTTAGTTCCACATTTCCATTTGATAATTTTTTCCAGTAGCCTGAAAACGTCCTTTAACATTTTCCATTGGGTATTTCGTATGTGTGTGTCTGTGAATGTGCTTTACTGTGCTTTATTTTTTGAGAGATTTTATTTGAGGGATTTTAATTTCATTTTTAAAGAGTTATTGATAATCAACCATTTTCTCACTTCTATTTATTGAACAGTACTTTTCCTAATGATTTATGGTGCTTCCTCATCTCCATAGCAAAATTCCATAGACATGTGTGGATCTATTTCTGCGTTCTCTATTCTAACATGCTGGCCAATTGACCGATCCCAGTACCGATACTAAACTATTATAATTTCTGTGGCTTAATAATAAATGCATAAAATATATTATCTTTTAAGTTGGGTCCTGTCTCCCAATTCTTCTTCAGAAATGCCTTAGTTATTCTTAGTTCTTTATTCTTCCAAGTTTGAGGGGAAATACTGATAGTATTTTGCTCAGCATTTCTTTGCTCATATAGATCGATTTGAGAAAATTAGTATCTTTACCTTATTATGTGTGTCTTTTCTTATTCATGAGTTAACTGTTCACTTTTTAAAGTTCTTTAATGGTGTTCAGTAATTTTTATGATTTTCTCAATATAGGTCTTTCACCCTTTTGTTACATTTATCTGCTATGTTGTTATTTTAAATTTTGTTCTTTAAAGATGTTTTTTCCAATTATTTGGTACACAGACATACAACTGACTTTATATCAAATAGATTTTTCAATCACTCTGCTAAATTCATCTCTTAGCTAAAGATTCTTCTCAAAATCATTTTTGTTATATATACACATAAATCTAATCTGAAACAGTGATTCATTTTCTCCTTAAAATCTTTACGTCTCCCCCCCACTTTTCATACTGTATACATTAGAACCTCTCGTATCATGTTGAATAGGTTTGATAATGATGATCATCCTTTCATCTTTCTGATTTTAAAATAATTGCTTTACTATTTTCCCATTTAGGATTATGTTTATTAAGTGTACTTTGTAGATACCTTTTATCAGATTAAAAAACTTTCCTCCTATTCTATTGTATCATGATTTTCATCATGAATAGATACTGAGTATAATGGAAAGCTTTTTCTGCCACTGTGAGGCGAAGATGGATTTTCTCCATTAATGTATTTAATGTAGTTTAAATGCTATTGCAGAATTTGTTTTAAATATTTTTGCCTGAATATTTTGCTTCTATATTTATAAATGAAATGGTTCAGTAAAATTTCATGCTGTGTGTATTTTTTTGTTTTGTTTTGTTTCTTTGGGTATCAGAATGAGAGTGGGTCATGAGTTAGGGTCTTCTCCTTCTTCTTATAATTTCTAAAAGGACCTATTTTTTATAAATTTATTGGAAATTGCATATGAGGCTGTCAAGAACTTATCTGGACACAAAATTTAACTGCTATTTTATTTTTTATTTTTAAATTGAAAAATTATTTTATATTGGAGCTTAGTTGATTAACAATGTCATGTTAGTTTCACGTGCACAGCAAAGTGATTCCGTTATACATATACATGGTCTGTCCTTTCTCAAATTCTTCTTCATTTAGGTTATTAGAGAATATTGAGCACAGAGGTCCCTGTGCTGTACAGTAGGTCCTTGTTAGTTTTCTATTTTAAATATAATAGTGTATACAAATTTATGGTACCCAAAGGGGGGAAAAGTGTGGTAGGTATAGACTAGGAGTTTGGGATTAATGTATGTACAAACTACTGTCTTAAAATTCATTTAAAAGCTATAGGAATTTTTGTATTTCATTTCTTCTTAAGCCATTTATGCATTAGTTTTAATCAATATCCTTGTTAACTTTTAAATGTTACTGGCATAGAGGAATTACTAATATTCTCTTACATTTTTCAGTTCAGTTCAGTCTCTCAGTCGTGTCTGACTCTTTGCGACTCCATGAATTGCAGCATGCCAGGCCTCCCTGTCCATCACCAACTCCCGGAGCTCACTCAGACTTACTTCCATCGAGTCTGTGATGCCATCCAGCCATCTCATCCTCGGTCGTCCCCTTCTCCTCCTGCCCCCAGTCCCTCCCAGCATCAGAGTCTTCTCCAATGAGTCAACTCTTCACATGAGGTGGCCAAAGTACTGGAGTTTCAGCTTCAGCATCATTCCCTCCAAAGAAATCTCAGGGCTGTAATCTCTCCTATTTTGGTAATTATGTCCCTTTTTCATTAATAATGTTATTTATTTGTAACTTCTCTCTTTCTTGAAAAATCAATAATCCCAGAAATCTTTCCATTCTGTTATTCTTTCTTTAAACAAATAGCTTTATCTCTGTTTGATTCTTTCCATTTTAACAAGCAAAGAAGCCCAGTCTTTGTAACCAAATCCTGGCTGCAGCAGTTGCTAGCCACATGCTCTTGTATAAATCATTTCAACTCTTTGTCTTTTGGTTTGCACCTTTGCCATTGTGGTATGGTTTTTATGTTGTCTAGATAAGTTACTAATTATAAAAGACTTAACGCAATACCTGGCAAATAGTCATATATAATTCCTTTTTTAATAAACAAATCTTTTGTTGATTTCTGTTATATGTACTATCTCCTTTCTTATATGTATTTGGAATTATTATTATCCTCTTTCTAAATTTTTAGATCTTTTCTTCTAAGAATTAGAAGCTATACATATTCCACAACTTACTATACTTTTGCTGTATTTTATAAACCTTGATATCTTGTGGTTGTATTAGTTAGTTCCAGATTGTTTTGAAATATCCACTCTGAATTTTTCTGTGCTCTCTGAGTTTATTAGGTGGTGCACTGGTAAAGAATCCTCCTGCCAGGCCAGGAATGCAAGAGATGTGGGTTTGATCTCTGGGTTGGGGAGATACCCTGGAAAAGGAGATGGCAGCACATTCCAATATTTTTGCCTGAAAAATCCCATGGACAGAAGAGCCTGGTGGGCTACAGTCCACAGGGTCACAAAGAGTTGGACACGACTAAGCGGCTAAGTACACACATCAAGAAATTTGAATTTTTCTATGATTTGAAAATTTAATGTAAATTATCCAACTTTTTCTTCCTTTTAAAAGCATTTTTTGCCTTTTTCAAGTCATAACAAGTGTAGCTGCTCTGTATCATTGACGTCTACCATCACTCCATCATCTTGCTGTTTTCTGGAATTTTGTCTGGTTAGTTATGGATTTACTTTGTCTTCCCTTTTGGGGGATGCTTTTAGCCTTTTAAAGACAGAAGGAAACTTAACAGATATTTTTTTCACCCCTACTTCAGGAATCTCCTACAACATCCACTTTCTTTCTTTTTTTGAGTACTTTCTCATAGAATCTTTTTAACATGGGGCTTTGTGTGACAAGTCTAATGAAGCCTTCTATGACAATTATTTTATGACATTGGAAAGGCAATTTGGCTGGATATAAAATTCCAGATTTAATGTACCTTTGCTTCAAACACCTTAAAAAAACATGAGTTCATCGTCTTGTGAGCCTAGTGTTGCTGTTATGAAGTCTGATGTCGCATGGCTGTGATGGGTCATTGACTTCCTCTCAGGCAACTGTGAATTTTTTCTTTGTTTAGAATATTTTAAAATTTCATTAGAATGTCAGTTTTCTTATTTCCCTGTATTTCATCCTGTGGCACTTTCAAACCAATGTAATTTATCTTGCTTGAAGTCTTAAGTCTTAAATAATTTATCTGCAGTTATCTCATTTGTTTTCTCCTCTGCCAAGCCTCACCCACAGACTGATTTTTGTCTGTTTCTTCCTTCGTGCCCCTCCTTGCTTTTCTGTTGTATCCAGTGTGGACTGGGATGCTCTGTTACTGATCTATATTTTGCATTCTTATGGTCCAAACAAGGGAACTAAGTATTGCTTCTTGATAATCTTCCTACTTTTGAGAGACATTTAATTATCAGAAATCCACAAACTGGAATGAACACATGTGAACTATGAGCTCAAGTTATTTCAGTGTTCAGCATCTGGTATGATTTGCCTGGCTTGGTTTCTGAACTCTGTTATCTCTTTCAGGTGGCTGGATTTTATCAGCATGCTCTTTTTCCAATCTGCTGGATTATGAATTTATGCAATTATTCCAGCTATATCACTTTTTATTAATTTCTGGGCTTTTATCTCTGACAATGCCATTCTTAACCTCAAAACCACTTTTCTTGTGTTATTACATAAGCTGAAGACATTTACTCCTTTTCCTTTGTTTTTTAGTATAAGGAAGGAAAAATCTGAAGTCAATCTGATTTTAATCAACAACATTATTTTTCTCTAAGAATTTGTTGTAATATGTACTCCTTGTTCAATAAAAATATCTATTTTACCAGAAACTATTTAGATTTGAAACAATATTTTAGTGTTGTAAGTCTCTGATTTTTAATGAATTCTAAAATTCAAGAAATATTTCTTCATTTGTTTCTCCCTTTGGTTGTGTTAAAGGTTTTTTTGTGTGTGCAGGTTTGTGCATGTATTTTCTAAGAATCACCTGTGATTTTATCCTTGCCCCCGATCATTGGTCCTCTCCATGCATTTCTTCTTAGTCTTGATGTTGCTGTCGTTTCCCTCATGCAGCTGGGAAAGGGAGTGCTGCTTCAGCAATTCAGTCTTTGTGGAGACTTAAATCTTGGGATTAGAAGTTTGGTTTTATTGGCGACCCTTCCTTCCTTCACTCACCAAATGCCTCAAGGTCAGCTTGTGATCTTTTTGACTTCCTGTGACTTTCCTCTTAGTCTGTTTTCATTTAGTTCTTTGTTCAGTTCAGTTCAGTCGCTCAGTCGTGTCTGACTCTTTGCGACCCCATGAATCGCAGCACGCCAGGCCTCCCTGTCCATCACCAACTCCTGGAGTTCACTCAGACTCATGTCCATCCAGTCAGTGATGCCATCCAGCCATCTCATCCTCTGTCGTCCCCGTCTCCTCCTGCCCCCAGTCCCTCCCAACATCAGAGTCTTTTCCAATGAGTCAACTCTTCGCATGAGGTGACCAAAGTACTGGAGCTTCAGCATTAGCACCATTCCTTCCAAAGAAATGCCAGGGCTGATCTCCTTCAGAATGGACTGGTTGGTTTTCTATAAGTTTCGTTAAACAAAAAAGTCTTCTGGATTATTTTGCAGGTGTTGTTTACCACATTGTTCATCGTTCTGCCTGTGGTCACTTTCTCTGACACTCTGAAGAGATTCAGTAAGCACCTGTAATTCCTGTCATAGAGCGTTAAGCCTCTCTCCAAATCTGTCTCATCCCAGTGTGCTTTGCTGGGAGGGATTGCATTTCCCAGAATGCAGTGTGTCCCTACCTGCCTCCACACTTCTCCACTTCCTGCTCTATTGTTCTCTGGAAACTTTTCCCTAAATGGATTTACAACATCTTCTGAAAATATGTTTCAGGGAGCGGTAGTTCTTCCAAACGTGTGTAGTTCTTCCAAATGTGTGTATTTTTCACATTAAGTGAAAATAAAAGTGCCACGTATTCAAATGCATTTAAGAAATAGTGAAACAGAACGTAAAGAATTCTTTACTGAATGTCCTCTCTGAGATTGTGATGGCTCTATAACTCCTCAAGATGGAGCTGGATGAGACTCTTTGGGATTCATCTTGTAAGACTGATGTTCTGCAGGTCTCCTTCCGGGAGCCCTAGCTGTCATATTTTGGGGACAATGGAGAACTTTGCTAGCTGCCCAGGAACAGAAGGCGCGTGCTCCTGGAATTGCCGTGCACTCTTCAGGTTAACTTAGACCCTGGGTGCCAATTTCAAGAGCAAGCAGGGAAGGGAAAGACGATGTTAGAATACATGCTTATGCCATTTCAGAAGGGCCAGGCTGTTCTGTCTTTTGCCAGAAAACATAGGCAGTTATATTTCTCAATCCATAACCATCAACCTTATATTCAATGGAAATTCCCCCAATCTTTGCAATAGTGTGATTGCCAAATTGTCTTCATCTTTCTTCTTCGATTTTTAAAAAGTCATTCCTGTGTTTTCATAAATACTTTCGTTAGAATTTTGGGGAAAATGTACCATCTGCCATCTTAAAGCAAAGATTTAGGTAAACAGTGCAAGTTTGGTAAATAATCCACGTTGGGTTTGCTGTGTCTTTGGGGGCAGGGAAAGCAATCATTTGGAAGCGTGGCAGCTTTATACCTCTCCATGAGCCTTTGACCTCAGGGGCTGGCTGTGTTGCCTCCTGATGGCAGCAGGCTGAACGGGAGATAAGACCTTGCTTTCGGAGCATTCGGCTCTGTTAGCACCCAGTGGTGAGTACTGGCTGCACCCCAGGTACTTGCTTAGAGGTAAAGCTTTGAACTTGCCACTGCTTAGTCCCCATGAAAGGCAGCTTGAGAGAAACAATACTTTTAGTAGATTGCTGGTTTAGTTGCTAAGTTGTGTCCGACTCTTTGGACCCTTTGGACTGTAGCCTGCCAGGCTCCTCTGTCCATAGTATTCTCCAGGCAAGAATACTGGAGTGGGTTGCCATTTCCTTCTCCAGGGGATCTTCCCAACCTGGGGATTGAACCCTGGTCTCCTGCATTGCAGGCAGGTTCTTTACCAACTGAGCTACGAGGGAAGCCCTTTTAATAGATTACCTGAGAGCTATTCAATCCGTCAGCCCTTTGGACACTAACATTTATAATCTGAGATAAAGCTGGCGTCAGATGAGCGTCCTCTGTCGAGAGTTGCTTTTCTCCACGGAGACCCATTTCATCCAGTATTTTTGGTGTCATGTCATTGGTTGTCATGTAGAGACATGGTTAGAAACACACTTACGGAACTCATTACTGACTTTATTTGGAGCCTGATCTTGAAAACATTGGCAGCTTGACACATGTTTTCTCTGTAAGCACTGATGCACAGAGATTCAGTCTCAGCAATAGAAAAAGCCTGCTTGTTTTGGCCCTGTGATATCATAAATCATGTAAATGATTAGGTTACTGATCATATTAACTAGCTAAAATGATGGGTGACAGAGTGATATTTAAATCATCATGGCAGGCTGGTAAAGGCTACCAAATAACCTCAGCAGGGGAAAATCTACAGCCTTCAAACAATCGACTGGAACACCTGTCCTGACAGCAAGATTAATTTGGCTTTTCCAAAAATGCGTTGTGAGCAACCATACTTCAAGGAGATTCTCCCCAAAGGAAGAGCCCTGGGGAAAACTAAGTATGGGAAAGGCTATATGTGTCTTATGATCATTCACGGCACTTATTAACATCCTAAAAGTTTGTAGTAAAGAAATGTTTCATTTTTATTGTCACCATTTTTTTCCTCCAAAGTTCATTGACCGTAGGACTTTCATGTTGCTTTTGCTGGTGTTATTCCTTACAGGACCTCATACTACTTGAGGAGCGCCTGAAAGAATTCACTTTAGAAAATGCTGGGTGAAATCATTTAACCCAAAAGACCAGTGAATTTTCCCTGTTCTATGGACTCTCTCCCACTCTTGTGGTGCTTTTGTCTTTTCATAGACTCTTCATTATTTGCCTGGAACTTTTTCTTTACAATATCAGTAACAGCTACCATTTGTGGGATATTCAGGACATGTTATATATTGTATGCCGCTGCTGCTAAGTCGCTTCAGTCATGTCCAACTCTGTGCGACCCCAGAGATGGCAGCCCACAGGCTCCCCCGTCCCTAGGATTGTCCAGGCAAGAACACTGGAGTGGGTTGCCATTACCTTCTCCAATGCATGCAAGTGAAGAGTGAAGTCGCTCAGTCGTGTCTGACCCTCAGTGACCCCATGGACTGCAGCCCACCAGGCTCCTCCATCCATGGGATTTTCCAGGCAAGAGTACTGGAGTGGGCTGCCATTGCCTTCTCCATATACACTGCATACATTTAGTAAAAATAAGCATACGGCGTGTCCTGAAAAGTGAGGCCGTGCACTTTAGAGGTTGGAGGACTGCGTGTGACAGCTAGTGGTTTAAGAGCAGGACTCGATTCCTTCGTTCACATCTTGAGTGACTGTCTTCCAGGCTTGTGCTACACTCTGTGACTGAAGTTATAAATATGATAGGGATGCTGT
The DNA here is from genome assembly GCA_006408675.1 of Madoqua kirkii. Taxonomy (NCBI): domain Eukaryota; kingdom Metazoa; phylum Chordata; class Mammalia; order Artiodactyla; family Bovidae; genus Madoqua; species Madoqua kirkii. The sequence continues at coordinate 22,600 of SJYC01143003.1, forward strand.
CTCCAAGGGCTTAGCATCCAGAGGGCGACAGGCAAGTGAACATGCAGGGCCCAGCAGAAGACAGTGCCTGGGGTAAGGGACTCCAGGAGAGGAGGTGATTAGTCTTGGTACACGAGTGAGGCGAGGTCACCTGAGCCACTGGATGGGCAGGAGCTGCCGGGTGGGCTGCTGGCTGAGGATATCCATCAGGGAAGCCCGACCGCATCCCTAGAGTGCGTGGCCCGAAGAGGTATGTAAATAACTGCCCAGAGGCGCTTCTACTCGAGGCAGTGGGTATGGTGAAGCCAGATCACAGAACCTCTAGGGGGAGGAAGAAAGACGGAAGATAGAACTGGAAAGATCGCCAAAACCTGTCCTCAGGGGCTGAAGTACAGCAAGTGGGTATCTTTGCAAGAAACGCTGGGATCTAACATCTGGCACTTGCCAGACATTTAATCATGAGAAAGCTACGTTGAGACTTGATAAAGGCCTTTTTTGTTTACTTGTTAAATGGGGATACAAAGTGAAAATCACTCAGTCATGTCCTACTCTTTGTGACCCCATGGACTATAGTCCACGGAATTCTCCAGGTCAGAATCCTGGATTGGGTAGCTGTTCCCTTCTCCAGGAGATCTTCTCAACCCAGGGATCAAACCCAGGTCTCCTGCATTGCAGGTGAATTTTTTACCGGCTGAGCCAGCAGGGAAGCCCAGATGAGGGTTAAAGTGGAACTTAAAGGCTTAAATGAGATACCATAGGCTTTGCCTGGCATATCGTCTGAGTTCTGTATAGGTGCATGTCACACATGCTACAGAATTGCTAGTTACTCATTATGAAAATCCCTACTGAAGGATGTGGGATATATCCAAAGACAATGGAGAACCAAGAGGTGATGGCATAGTTATGTTCTTTTAAGAAGGATAATTCCATGTGATGGGAGGTTAAAGGAAGAGAGATGGGAGTCATGGAGGCTGTAAAGAGCCCATTGAAACAGTTTAGGAGTGAGCTGTTGAGAGTATAGCCCGAGGCCCTGGCAGGAAGGCTTGGAAAAGATTGAAGGACTTGAAAGAATTGTAAGAAGGAGCTGGGGTTTGAGGCTGTCTTGGAGTGACTAGGTACCACTGATAATTGAGGACGCATCTTCTGAAAGCACATCGGACCCTAGAAACGGTCCTAGGACAGTATGTCATATGGGGGTGTCGGGTGCACTCTGTACCGTTCCAGAAGGGAGAGATTACAGGAAGACAACTGCACCGAAAGTAAATTCCTAACAGAGCTGTCAGAAGGAAACACAGGCTGTCCGGGTAGGTGATGACTGCCCCATCCGTGGGGGTATTCAGGCAGGGTCTAGATAAAATTGAGGGCGTTTCTGTTGTCAGTGAGATTTTTGATGAGCTGACCTCCTACGTTCCTTCCCATTCGAGGTTTCTGTAATTCTGAGCCTCTCCCAGATTCTGAGATATGCAGGAGTTCCTAAAGCCTTAGTCATAAAGATGGGGACGGATTGAAGACCACACCACACAGAGGACAGGAAACACGGCGCTTTTCTTTTGTCACGATCGACGTGTATTTGGATCCAGACTGTATCAGGTCATGCTTGGTGGCCTGATGGCCTTGGAGCCCAGGACAGAAAGCATGTACTCCATTTGTGGGACCCCAGGTTCAGCGCATGTTGAAGGCCAATGCTGGGTATGTTGGGCTTCCATCTCCCCAGAGATATGGATACAGATTTCCTCCACTGGAGACTCAGGGTGTCAGGCCTATTATCCATGAGTGATTGTTTTGTTTAAAGGTGATACTGCTAATAAGAAAGGGCCCTGCTGACAGTCCTGGAGTTTGTGGGAATTCTGTGGCTGAGCCCGTAGCGGCCTGGCCAGCTTGGTCCACCAGTGTGCACGGCTAGTCCTCTCACCTGCTGGACGCCTGCCTCGGGTGGGAGTTGGGGGGACAGGTATGCCAGAGCCCCGATAAGGCACCTGAGTAAATCAGGTGCCAGACATCGTCCTTCCTGGTGTCTTTCTGATAGGTGAGGGTTTCCATCACTTCTGCTTTTCTGGTCTGCTGTTTCTGAAGCTTGCGCTCTGGTATAGTTTTGTTGGAAACGAAATTAGACCCAGGATCCCTGTGGCTCCCCGTGTGTAGAACCCTGGGGTGTTGTTTCCATTGTCCCATTAGGGTATCAGGAGGGCTTCAGCTTCACGGAGAAGATAGGCTCCTTTGGGAAAGCCTGGGATGGCCCTACTTTGAACCTGCCCTGTGAACCTGGGTGCTCAGACAGTTGCAGCTGTGGCTTTATTCAGCCGGTTCTGTGAAGATAACAGAGGGGGAATAGGGGCCGGAGGCTTGCCATGATGCACAGCTTGGTTTGTGAGCTGGATTCCAGGGCCATAAACCGTGCATCCTGCCAGGGAACAAATCATTTCAGCAAGAAAGAGAATTTTGGCTTTCAGTGTCTGATGACTGATTATGAAGTAGAACCAAGAGGAAAAAAATCATTTTAAAAATATTGAAAGGCACCTCGCCAGGGCTCCCTCCGCTGGTGGAAACATCAATACAAGATTCATTTGAGGCCCCGAGTCCCACGGCATCAACCAGGGACGATGCTGTCCGCATTTCACAAGTGACAGCTACAGCTTGTTTCTCCTGCTGCCGCTGCCCCCGTTGGGAGCGTCACAGGACAGATGGCTCACTGGTGGGCAGTGGGGACGTGATGGTTCAGCGAGGTGGGCAATAGTTCCCGGGCGGCTAGTGTCCCCGGCCGGTGGAAGGAGGATTTGGGAAACGCCCTGCTCCCTGATTTGGCAGTGGGTGAACAGAGAACCTGAGTCTTGCCCTTACCTGAAAATGCACTTCTCTTTGGGCCGCTCCCCCGCCTGCCCAGCAGCTTTGTCTGCTACCCAGCTTCAGGGAGTTCTCTGCTCCCCTCCACCTAGCGCTCCTGCTCGAGCTGAATAGCCAGACCCTCCCCTCCAGCCCTCCCTCTGTGCCCCCTAAACAGAGTCTCCTGGCTTCTCTTTCTTCAGCTCCACTGTTTGCTTTTTATCTCCGTTTGTTGTTTTATAATCTCTTCTTTGAACTCTCATCTCTCTTCCTAGCTTTCTTTTCCCTTAGAGAGACTATGTTATCTGTAACTTCTTTGAGACTGGGGAGAATATTTGTTGAACTCTTCATCTTTCTCTTTTTTTCTCTCCCTGAGAGATAATTCGTTATGATGGATTTTCCGTTTTCTTTATCTGCTCTTCTGATGTTCCTCTCTTTTCCCATGCCTGATGTTCCCTCCCTCCATCCATTTTGGGAGAAAGTCTGCTCATGTGTTCACTGCTTCCTTTCTGGTTGTTACCCATCTTGGAGGACTGCTAGCTCCTTGTTAAAGGAAGCGCAGGGGGATTCGGAATCCGGATGAGAGGAAGTGGGGCAGTCCTGGACCTCCCTCTGATTTAGTGATGCTGTCTCAGAGTCTGCAGCTCACTCCATCCTGGGTGTGTGCCCGGTCATAATTTTCAGGATTCCACACGTGAATGGTTTTTCCTGAAAATCACCTTGAGAGCCACGTTATCTTCATGAAGACTTGGGGAGGCCTGCCCTCAGCTCCTTTACTGCACCTCATTTTGGAGGCGTCTCTCCTAGCTGGGCCCTGACTGAAGACCACCACGTGGGCACACACTTGCTCCCTCCTCTGCTCTTTCTAGGGGCAGGCCCGACCTTTTCTGGGACATCACTCACTTCTATGGGCTCCTTGCCACAGGGGGACACTTGTCTTGGGGACACTTGTGTTCTCGCTCATTCGCATCTGCCTCCCCACTCAGATGTCACCCCCAAACAGGTGTGCCCTGATCACTGTGGATTGGAGTCTCTGGGAGTGAAGCTGTTGTCTGGGGGAAAGTCAGGATTAAAATAGGAGCACGTCAAGGGTGATAGTAGAGTGTATTCCACTGGCCCTCAGGAAGACCAGTGGATTTCTCATTTCTGCCTCCTACAGTGTTGGGCTGTGACTAGCACCCTGGAAGCCTGCCTTAACAGAGCAGGAGCTGGGTCCCAGAGGGCTCTGTGCAGCCCCTGATGAGGGCTTGTTCCGGGCAGTAGGTCGGAGTGGAGAGGAGGGGGCTGATGAGGAGGAATTACAAGATGAATGCTCCTACACCAACAAGGCACCTGATTCTTTTACAGCCCAGAGTGTCAGAGCCACCTCTATCCTCTGCTTCTGGATGCCCATTTACTGAGCAAGGCGTGCCTGGCCAAGCCAGAAAGCAGGTTGAACCGAGGGCTACCCAATGTCAGACAGCTCCTGGTCTGACTCAGGATAGCATCAAATACAAAGCCGGTGACCCCGGTGTGCCCTACTTCTCTGTCCGGATGGGGCTTGAACCCTCTCCACATCACCCCACCTCTGCCCATCTAGCCCTTCTCTATGGCAGAGCTTCCCTTCTGCCCAGCTCTGAATCCTGCCCGTGATTTCTCTGTCCTAACATCTCACAGATGTAGACCTTGTTTGTTTCTTGCCGGTTTTCCTTTTTCCAGGGGACGGCCCCCGGGGAAAGAGCCCGGTCCCCTGAGGACAGTTGCCTAGCGATGAGCTGTTGGTGCTTGGTGGGCTGGGTGTCATCTCATTTGATCTTCTTCTTCTCAGGCTATATTTATTGAGTTCCTGGTGGCTGCCAGTCATGGGCTCTGATGCTGGGGAAATGCCAGGGGACAAAAGGAGACAGAACTGTGCCCTCTCCCCAGTCTGGTGGCTGTCTGCCCCATGCAGTAGACATTTCCGGTGAAACCCCGAGTGCTGTGATTAGGGGCTGGGGGAACAGGGCGTTACAGGAGAAACGCAGCAGTGGTCTCAGCCTGGCTTGGGGGCAGCAGCAAGAAAGGCTTCCGGACAGAGTAACATCCAAGCTGAGGCCCGAAGCAGAGTCAAGGTAAGAAGTGGAAAGGGGATGAGGCTTCTTGCAGGGGAGGAGCAGATGTGAATGCCATGAGGCATGAAAAAGGCGGGTGCAGCCAGCAGGGAACTGGGACTCTTCAGAGCGGGTGAAGCACAAGAGAGCAGGGGCCGAATCACTCAGACCCTCATCCCTGCAGCTGTGTGTTTGGACTGTGCTCTGAGGGTAGTGGGAAGGCTTGCCTTTTGTGAGATCAAATGCACAGTGTGGGGATGCTGAGGACCAGCTGAGGCTGGAGCCTGGAGTGTTGCTGCACCTCTGCTCTCTACTCTTTCACCCAGGCCACAAGGCCCCAGAATCGTGTGGGTGCCCTGGGGGTCATCTACTTTATGGGCAAGTCTGCAGTCAGCTCCATCCCATCATTCAGTTCGAGAGCGTCTTCTGCTTTAACTGTGGCCAAGAGCAGGTGAGCTGAGCCTAGAGCACGGCATCTGAAGACCACATGTGCAGCCGGAAGAGCTGGAGATACCAGGGGCCATACATTGTCCCAGAGAGTGCCCCAGGAACTCTGCAAACCCCCCTTTTCATCCTCAGAGGTGCTCTTTGTCCAAAACCTCCATTTCCACTAAGTTCGAGCTGAGGTCCAGGAAGGGATATGACTCGTGAGAATTGCGATGGATTCGTGGGACTGTCCAGACCTGGCGTGCCCCCAGTCCCCCCATGGAGCTCCGGTGTCTTCCCCAGGCGTCTGAGCTGCTCTCAGCCTGCGTTCGAGCTACAGGGCTCCATGGGTTGGCAACTTGGGCAGGTGTCTCTGTCCCTGAGCCGGCCCTGTGATTCCTGCTTACACAGTCAGAATCCTAAAATTTGAAAATAGATCACAAATAGACACATGGGTGACCTAAATCCTCGTGGAGTGGGGCACCCTGGGGGATGACGGAACTTATTTATATTTATTTATATCCTGCCTCATTCCAAAAAAGGATTAGTTGCTGCTTACAGAAATACTTAATATACAACTGAAGACTTTTTTCCTTTTTCCCCTGATCAAGAAATTGGGGAAATCAGGGCAAAGAGAAAAATGAGGGCAGGGATGTAAGCTAAAGACAGTGGAAAGATGAGTTTATAAAGCGCGTGTGCTCACTCTCCCTCCCATCCTACATTCTCTAGCCCAGTTCTGTTTCCCAAGTGAGTCCTGATGGGCTAAAGCCTGTAAAACGGCCAAAGCCCTCCAGGCTCCTGTGGTTGGTGTTCAGCAGCTCATCTGCTAATAATGTGATCCCTTGCTAGAGGTCACCTCCAACGCTCCTTATGTGCTTGGGCGCCTCCTACTGGTCACAGTGAAGAACGAACAAGACCTGGTCAAGGTGCTGGGCTTCCTAAGGCAAAGATAAACCAGGTACCCCAGAAGATGAACCTCCCCAGATACTCACGACTGAGGAAATCTTCCCATGGATGACTGATGTTTAGAAACAGATAGCGTTTCCTTTCAATAGGGAATACATTCACGTGATCAGTCAATAAGTCCTTACTGACCTTACTCGGGTCCAGCTACTGTGTTCACTGCTGGAGAGGGGCTATCAGGAGTTAGACCATAGAGAGGACACATAGGAAGTGAAGGTCTTAGTGACTGTTCAGAAGGGCCTGGGTGGGGTTCTGATGGAAATGGGCAGGGCTGCTGGCAGGGCTGTGTTCTGCAGAGTTCTTTCCGAGGAGGTAACACACAAACGGAAACCCACCCACTGAGAGGGAGAATGCCACATAAAGAACCGGGGGAACCACGCTGCAGGCAGAGGAGAGGAAGGGGCGAAGGCATCAAGGTGAGACAAACCTTAGGTCATTCCGGGGACTGAGGGAAGGTAGTGCCACTTCCATGAACTTTGACTCTCCGGTTCCTATCTCTACCCTGGGGCTCCCAGGACCTCAGCCTGAGAGCCTGACCCCGGCACTTAGTCCTGGTGAGAGTCTGTGCTCTCATGGAGGCAAGAGAGGCTCAGGAAGCTGTAAGGGTTTTGGCTCTTAAAGCAGGAGCTTGTCGGTCCTGGGTGGACGCTGGGTAGGGCAGCTAGGGGTCAGTGGAGAGCTTCATCTTCTGTGGTCAGGCTTGACTTCCTCACCTGATGAGAAAGGGGAGGAGCTGGAATAGGAGCCTGCCCGGCTGAGGGGCAATTTGAGGATTTGGGGGTAAGGATCAGAGCATAGGACCAAGGACAGGAAACCAGGCATCCTCTAAGAATTGTCCTCTTCTTCAGGGATCAGGCGGTTCCACTAGGAAATGTCCGTGGCTAGCAATTTTCAACTCAAATTCTCCCTGAGGCTGGCATGGTGAGGAAGTGCATGCAGGGGCCACTCGCCATTGCCTCAGCTCACCTCAAGACAGCGGATGGGGTCTGAGGGCAAAGTCAGCATTATATTTAGGACCCGGAGGATCGTGACCTTGCCTGGCTCCCCACCATCAGTGAAATCTGATCATGGCATTACATGGCACAGAAGGATCCAGATCAGACTCACCCCACTTTCACTTTATCAGATATTGGCTTTAAGAGGTACCAAGAGGGATGTTGAAAGTATGTTGAAGTTATATATAGAGGCCACCTTGGGTAGAACCTACCGCAGGGCCAGCAGATTCTGAAGGTTTTCCACTGAGTGGTTATCCTTCTGAGCCTCTGTGTCACTACAGATGCTCCTGAGTTGACTGTGACAGCGGGAAATACGAGCAAGAGCTTGGTTGTTGGGGTGATGTCACCGAATTGCCGGTGCTCTTGGTTTGTGGATACACCTGTCCTTTGGTTTTCTATCCAGAGGGCAGGGGCCAACAGGCAAACTCGGGAGCCTGGAAACAAAATCTGGCCTGGTAGCAACTAGCAGATCTTCAGAAAAGCATTCCATTTAGATTCAGTTTTTCTTCATGAAGATAAGGAGCCAAGATAATAATCTAGCAACTCAAGCCAAGCTGTACAAGTCCCGGGTTAAGCCCTGGGGTTTCAGCTTCTGCAAGAGTAGCTATGAGGTAAGAGAAGTCACAGATTTGCTAGGTTCTTTGCATTGACCAAGACCGTGTCTCCAGCAGGAAGGACAAGCCGGTCACAGGCGAGGTTTTCCAGTTGCTTCCAGCCTCCTTGATGATTTGGCCAGCATACGTCCCTGTCTAGCGGTGCATTGAGAACCTGCCTATTCTGGCCAGATCCACTGCACCCTCTATCCCTGACCATATTCTATAAGGAAACTTTCCCACAGAACAGGGAAGGAATAAACCAAGAGAGTTAAAAAAAAATGGCTGGCAAGCTTCTAGGCATCAATACTTTCTTACTTTTTTCAGTCATTCATCAACTCTTAATTGGTGTCTACTGTGTGTTAGACACTCTGCTAAGGGGTAATTAAAAGACAAAATAACTTCTTTTTTTTCATGAAGTTTATAGCCTTCAGAGGGTGACCGATGAGTAAGCAGATACTTAAGATGGAATAAGCATTTTGCAGGAAATAGGAGATGAAAGCAGAGAGCGTAAGGGGGCCAATAGTGGGGAGTGAGTTCTATGAGCTGCAGGGACCTTTCTCAGGACCAGGAACAGAAGTGTCAGCATAGGAAGAATGGGGGCTGCCTGGCTCCATGATCCAGCTGATGGGCATCAACAGGACAGAGCATCAGAGAAGGAGGGGACAGTAGACACACTTGTTGAGACTGGCCAAGGGGTGGTCTGGCCTGGGAGACGGTGGAGGGCCAGCGGAGTGGGCTGGGCACATGCCTGGCTCCATGCGTGATTCAGATGAATGGGTAGCCCTGGGTGTATGTACTGGTAGGTGTCACTGAAGCTGGGCAGGTTCTGGGAAGCAAAATAGGATTGGCTGGGCAAGAGATATTCATGACTTCAACTTCCACTGATTCTACCCCAAGAATCAAAATAGGAGTCTAATGCCTTGGGGAGAGATGGGTGAGAGGGAGGGAGGTCTGGAGACTGGAGCCGAGCACGGGCAAGCCAGGAGCTGCTCCTGGGGTAGCCTTACCCGTGGGGCCTTTCATGAACGGGATCCAGGTAGACACCAGAACGGTGGCTCAGAGGGCAACACACATGTCGTGGCCAAGGCCACTGTGGGCTAAGTCTTCCTGCCGAGGCCAGCATGTTCACACAAGGGGAGAGGCAGGCTGGGAGGGAGAGGAGAGCGCCCGCAGGTCCGGTGGGGGCTGGCAGTGGCCAGAGCAGGGGTAGGAGCAGTCACATTATCCAGGTCCTTCTCCTTGCCAGGCACAGTCTGTCCTGGATGCTCTGTGTCTGTGATCTCACTACAGCGTTATATGCACGGGAATGGTCTTTTCACCCCCCAAGGAGGACAGGGAGGCTCCGAAAGAGAGTCTAAGTCACTCGCTAGTGTTCTGGTCATCCTTGCTGGGCGCTGTGCTCCAGGCCTTTACCCGTGGGGCCTTTCATGAACGGGATCCAGGTAGACACCAGAACGGTGGCTCAGAGGGCAACACACATGTCGTGGCCAAGGCCACTGTGGGCTAAGTCTTCCTGCCGAGGCCAGCATGTTCACACAAGGGGAGAGGCAGGCTGGGAGGGAGAGGAGAGCGCCCGCAGGTCCGGTGGGGGCTGGCAGTGGCCAGAGCAGGGGTAGGAGCAGTCACATTATCCAGGTCCTTCTCCTTGCCAGGCACAGTCTGTCCTGGATGCTCTGTGTCTGTGATCTCACTACAGCGTTATATGCACGGGAATGGTCTTTTCACCCCCCAAGGAGGACAGGGAGGCTCCGAAAGAGAGTCTAAGTCACTCGCTAGTGTTCTGGTCATCCTTGCTGGGCGCTGTGCTCCAGGCCTGTGCAACCCCAGTGGCAGATGGCTGGCCAGAGCTGGAAGCTGCAGTCTTCCCGCAGAAGGGGGACTCAGTACCCGAGTCCTGGACCCCAGTAGCAAACCTAGCCACCACTCCGCCCCTCATATGGGCTTGGGGCTGGCTGGTTGTGACCCCCAGGTAAGCTGGCAAGGGACTTCATTCTCTCATGGCTGGCTTATTTCCAGGTTGAAACCTTCTCCCTCCCACTGCCCCTCCTCAGCCGCCCTGCCCTTTGCAGCCTGGGCCCTGGGAGGCCTTAGTGACAGCCAACGCTCACAGCTTGTCCATCGCCCTCTGCACAAATCGCCGTCATGTCAGCCGGGTCCTGGTGGGGGGTGGGCGTGCTAATCTAATCGGCCCATTCCCCCTCTGTAATTACTGTAATCTATAACAATAATTACAGTCCATTTTATTTTAGTGCCACTTATCTAAATGTGGATGTGCGCTGCTGAGACTGCCAGAGGAAATAAGCCCCTGGGTGAGGTGGTGGGTGGGGAGGGCCGTGGGGGGATTGCTGCCTCACAGCCTGTGTCCGTTGCTTTTGCTAGCCCGTTACTGCCCCTGTGGCCCCTCCCGGGACACCCCCACTTGCCCGTGGAGTCCAGCATGTCTGCTGGTGGGTGGGCCATTGAGCTTTTGGGAAAAGGCAGGCTTGTCAGATCAGTCCTAGGTGGACTGACTCCTCAGGGACGGGGTCGTCTTGGACATGAGGGCCAGAGTGACCACCAGCTCCAGCGCCCAGGGAGTGGGCACCGCGTTCTGTTTGCAGAATTTTTCCAGGATGGGCGTGACAGCTCTTACACTGAGTATCTCAAGTGCCGAATGTGATGTTTGGCACATGGTTGGTGCCTAATGAATCTTTGGCAAATGATGTAAAAGCAGCATTAAAAATAAATATTGTGTCATTTAGGCTGGCTGTTGATCTAAGCAGCTTTCTATCTGCGGGTTGGGACTCACTGCCTCTGTAATCTGAAAAAGATAATTGCTTGGGGGAATAACTTATGAAAAAAGAACTTCATTTTGCATAGTATTAGGTATGTAGTTGGGCTAGAGATTGTGTGTGCGTGCATGTGTGCGTGTGTGTATGTGTGTGTGTGCGTGTGTGTGTGTGCATGTGTGTGTGTGTGTGGTGTAAATGTGGTGAGTTGCCTGTGTATGTGTACCCGTGTTTGATGTACTTTTGTGGCCCTTTTTCCTTCTTCTTCTATTGAAGGGGCTCTTATCTGTCTTCAGCCTTACCCTGAGTCAGACACATTTCCTGATTTGATTCCAAGGTTTAGAAGTCTAGGGGTTGGTGGTGGTTGTGGCAGTAGAGATTTGGATACAAACCATTTATTACTTGGGGCTTTGTCATAACTTTTGATGGGGTTTGTTTGCTGAAGCACCAGACCCCAGGAATACAGGAAAAAAATCACCTTTCCTGTCTCTAGGGACTGGTGGAAAGGGTTCCTTTCAGGCCACAAGCCTCAGACTCTGGAGGTCATGCTTGTGTCAATATGCAAAAATGGCTGAGTTTTTACCCACATTATGATGGCGACCCCAGACCTCCCCTGGATATCTCAGGGATGCTCTCTTCCTCCCAATTGCTGCCTTTCTTGTCACTTTCCTACCTCCAAGCAATTTATCTCCTCATCATTTCATCTGAGTCTTTGAGATTCTGACTCCGAGTCTCTTTCCTTGGTGTTGCTCTGAACCACTGCCGTTCCAAACTCTTTTCCTTTGATTTACAAAAGTGACCCCAGACGAGGCTGTTGCGGTGGTAGAGTTTCAGTGATGGATTGGGGATGCCCAGAGACCAGCGTAAGACATCCCTTACCTGAATTTTTAGCCTCTGAGTTTATTTTTCATTCATATGAAATCCACAGAAATGTGTGTGTGTGGTGTGTGTGTGTGTGTGTGTGTGTGTGTGTGTGTGTGTCTGCTCCTCCTAGGCGTGTGCTGTGCTCCGCACTGAGTGACTGGTTCCAAAGCAGTACTAGGGGAGACAATCCCATCTGCAGTGGAGAGCATGGGAGGCTCCTTGGAGAATCACTGCCAGGCTTAAAAGTGTCACTTGTCACATCTCATTGAGCAGCACACTGTCACACGGCCAGACTGAGATGGAAAGAAGGTTGAAGATACAGCCTAGCTGTGGGCCATGGGGGAGAAGCAGGGAAGTCCATTACCAACTCAGGGCCCTGCCTCGGGGAGCCCACGGTGTTGTCTTTCTGCCCTCACATGGAATGTGCACACACCCATCCCCAAAGGCGACAGCTCCCAAATCTAGTGCAGTCTCTGGATCTGCTCCAAAGGCCATAAACTCTGGATTGTGTCGGCTTATGGTGAGATTCCTTGTGGTCCTGCAAATTACGAGCTGAAACAACCAGTGTCTCTGGTTGGCTGCTGCGCTTTCCCTAAACCACGTACACAGTCCTGGAATTGAGATGGGATAAGTGCAGTGAACACACCTACTCAGGAAAAAGAAGAAAGGGCGAAAGACAACAGTCATTCAAAGCGATGCTGAGTTCCTAGAAAGCCCTTGTAGCTCTTCTTCCCTGCAGCGGACAGTGTTCTCTGAGCGGAGCCTGGTTCTACTCTCTGGGGGTAACTTCCTTGACCCATGTCCTCCCCAACTTCTGATTCCTTCTCTAGAGGTTGCTGTTTACCCCTCAGCCTTTGTGTCGCATCTGAGGGGGTTGCTGTGGAGTATGCACACAGGTTTATAGGCTTGAGAACTGGCTTATATAGTCAAAGCTCTTATCTGATATATGTTTATACAGATAGTAGTTTATAAGCATGAACCCAGCTATTGAGATGAGAATCAAAAATTATTTCATTTAGGAGCTGATATGCTGTTAACATCTTGAACTGGAAGATTCCTGGTCAGAATTATAAACCCTCCAAAATAAATTCTTCCAAGAGAGGTCCATGTTTTTCTGACCTTCCAAAAATTTATGTTATTATCTTTGCTAATTGTCCCCCAGATATTATTTCATCTGTAGCTGATTTTATTGAAGATTTGACATGATGCAAGTCCGTGTATTCCATCCCCACACAGGAAGCCACACAGAAATTTAACACTGCATGTTCACATTCTTAAAAAGCCCTTGGCTCTCTTGATGCCAGGGGTGTCTGTGACCTCACGTAGCTCCCTCTACACATACACACATGCTTTCTCTCTCTCTCTGCGTCTCTCTGGTTTCCTCGGTGCGTCCTGGTATGGCAATCATTTCTCAAAGGATGCAGTTTTCTATGTGCTCTTAGGGGGTTATATTTTGGCTCAAACAAGTGTCTGGTGGCAATGCATTTGTATTATTCTGGCCCTGCTAGATGACAGGGAACATTGGATCGGTTCCTGACAGCCCATTTGCCCGTGCCCTGAAGCAGATTCACAGCAGCCTTCTGGAGTGATTCCTGGTGTCACCAGCAGTAATTCTCAGCTCACCTCATGACACAGGTGGAATGCATTCCTATCAGAGTCCGTGGATTCTACTAAAGAATGTCACCTCTCCCTGGCTGTATTTCCTGCTAAGTCTCAGAGGTCCCTACTCAACTGGCAAACAGTGAACTGCGTCCTGGAGATTGCTGGGCAGTACCGGACAGTCCAAGCTCACTATTGCTCTTTCTGTCCATAGTTCAGCTGCAAGAAACCCAAACCAGTAAGGGTTACATGAAGGACAAGAGGCCTCACCTCTCTTCTTGATGTTTCATAATACATTATAAAGTCAGTCTACCTGTCTAAAGGCGACACCTTAAAACATGGTCCTCCCAGCACCCTCAGCAGAATTACTTTGAGCGCCTTGCACTTTGCAACCTAAGAAACAGTCTGGGAAGCTTCTAGCTGCGCTCCTTGTAAGGATGCTGCTAATGATGCTGTTGGTCACTTGTTTTACACAGGCGGGGTGTCTGATCCCCCAGGAGAGTCTTTTCTGATTATAATGCCAAGGTGTTTGTGATCCCAGAGAGCACTTTATTTGCCTGTATCTTCTGGAGGTGAGGCATTTGGTGCCGGTGTTTGCTTGCTCCTGCTGACTGCTAGGAGGCTGACAGTAAAAGAGAAGATCACTTGTTGGAGATGCAGAGAACATCCTTGATTTCTAGTTCGGTTCTGGCTCCAGTTTATTTTCATCCTTTCTTCTTTTGATTTTATGTTAGTGTACACTCATTTATTGCAATGCATTTGTTAAGGTGCCCCAAATCCCTCATGGAAAGAGGATTGTGCATGTGCACACGAGCACACTGCTGTGTGTGTGACTCTTTCCTAGAGCAGGTCTGGAGCCAGTGCCGTCCATCGCCCCTGACCTCCCGGCTCCGCCTCGCTTGCCCTGGCCTCCACTCCGCTCCTTTTGTCTGCCAGGCACGCGCCTACCCCAGGATCTTCACGCTTGCCCTTCTTTCAGCCTGGAATGCGCTTCTCTCGGATATTCATTTGACTTGTTTCCTCAAATCCTTCGGGTTTTCACTTAAATAGCTCCTATTCAGTGAGGCTTTTTAGGGCCCATTTACTTAAAAATGTAAGGTTTGAGTATTCCTTATCTCTCGTCCTACATAAATATTTGTATTAGTCCACTAAGGCTCCCCATGAATATATATGCACACACACACATATATATCCCCATGAATTTATATATATATGTATATGTATGTATGTATGTATGTATGTGTGTATGTATGTCTATGAATGGGCTCACATTATGGAGACTGACTAGTTCCAAGATCTACAGGGTGAGTGGCCAGTGGGAAGCCCGGGAGAGATGGTGGTGTGGTTCCAGTCCAAAGGCTTGCTGGTGAAGACCCTGGAAGAGCCAGTGTTTTATTTTGGTCTGGAATGCAGGATGAAGCTGACATCCCAGTCTGAAGGCAGTTAGCAGGAGGCCTTCTCTTTCACTTGGGGAGGGCTGGGTCAGCCTTTTTCTTTCACTCATGCCTTCAATTAATTGGGTGAGGCCACCCACACTGGAGAAGGCACTTGCTTTACTCAATCTCTAGACTTAAATATTCATGCATGTAACCAAAACACCCTCACAGAAACACCCAGAATAACATTTGACCAAATATCTGCTCAACCTCATGACTCAGTCAAGTTGACACATAAAATTAACCATCATGTTATACAGCACTTTCTTTCTTTTGACTTGTTTTGCTTTTTGTCTGTCTCTTTCCACTAGATTGTGACATATAGAAAGGCTGTGATTTGTGCTTGTTTTATTTACTGCTGGGTCCCCAAGGTTTAGCAAAGGGCCTGATGTGCTCAATCAACATGTGTCGAATGAATGAAGAAATTCTGTCTTCAAGCTGTCAATAGACAATAATGCTGTCCATCCCATAGACTCTTTGTGAAAGATATTGATTGTCAATAATTCAGTCATTCCCCTGATATGATATGATACAGATGCAGACTGCTCCGTGTGTGTGTATGGTTCTGGTCTGAAGATTAACTGGTAAGTGTCAGTATTAATATTGCTGCTGTCACTATCATTTTGTACTAAGTGTTGTGGCTCCCAGACCTGGCTGACTTTTCAACTTAGGAACATCATAAGATTCTTCAAAGAATATTAATTTGGGTTCATTATAATTAAAAACTTATTTGAGCCTTGAGGAAGATTAATTTTGAGACAAAAGACTAAAAAAGAGGTCAAATCAATGCCAAACTGTTGAGAATTCCTGGCCTCCTTAATAACCAACAAAGTCTAAAAGACCTTGTCAGGGCTTAGTGCTTAAGATCAGGGCTTCTGAGGCCAAATATTTTGGGGTTCAAATCCAAGGCCAACCACTTACTGTGTGAAAATTACTTTGAACTACTTTTTAAACTAGTTTTTAATGCACAATAGATGAAATAAGAAAAAAATACTTTGAACTCATTTTTAATGCACAATAAATCTCTATTTCTTTGCTGGAAAATGGAGAAAATGGTATTTCCTTCACAGACTTATTTTAAATAGCTCCTTTGTGTAAAATGCCCACTACAAGGTCAGGCATGTAGTAGGCGTTACTATATACAGGTTTTACTCAAGAAGCTTAAAGGACTGAGTCAGCATTTCCTGAGTCAAACCCTCAGGCTAGAAATTGAAACAGAAAGCTGCCTATTAGCTGTGTCACAGCATTTTCACTTCTGAACTCGTGTTTATACTAGTCGAGCACCATTCTATTACAGTTTCTATCCTCAATTTTACAGAATCTGTGCCACAATTTACAAAAGCAAAGCTTCTTCATTTTTCAGAGACACACTATAAAAGCATAGCACTGTGTATTTCAGAGGACAAAGAATTAATTTCTGGTCGTGCCAGAAGTACTTGCGTGGCACAGAGGAGGCATAAAGAGGTGTCTCAATATTTGAAGGGAAATGTTCTTTCCCAAATGATATTATGACTCAGGAATGCAGGAAAATTAGCTTTAGCTTCTTTCTAGCAGAGGAAAAATTATCCTTGATTTGATATTGATTTTTAAAAATTAGACTCTGCTGCCTTCACATTCAGTCGGAGAGAAGAGATTCAAATGTTAGGCTTTTAATCCTGGGAGCACCCAGATTTTCATCTTCCCTTCTGGTTAGGGAGCCAGAAGAAGTCTCCTGCAGGTGATGCTGGTGGTGAAGAACCTGCCTGCCAGTGCAGGTGATGTAAGAGACACGGGTTTGATCCCTGGGTTGGGAAGATCCCCTGGAGGAGGAAATGGCAACCCACCCCAGTATTCTTGCCTAGGGAATCCCATGAACAGAGGAGCCTGGCGGGCTACAGTTCATGGGGTCACAAAGAGTCGGACATGACAGAAGCAACTTTGCATGCATACACATCGCTATACAGGGATCAGAGGACACACTTCTTGTGATACAGAGAAGCATTCATCGCCGTATCTGTCCCGGCTTCTGAGCACAAAAGTGGATAAACTGAGACTCTGTCCACAGCTGCCCCCTGCCCTCGTCAGCTCTCCTTTCTTGGTGTCTGCAGTCATCTCTCCGTCACCCCTAGACTCTAGCCAACCAGGTCCCAGTGCAAAGGACCTAAACTCTGGGGCATGCGGAAGCCACCCACCCATCCCCTCTTCTGCATTCCACTTGCCTGTTTCTCATTCCATCTTCACCTCGGCCGCTGACTTGCCAGGGTCTGTTGTGTGAGATTAGCTGCTATTACTGACTGCTCGCTCAGGGGCAAAATGATAGAACATGCCTGGGAGGGGCAGTTAGGACCTCTTTAGACAATGTAATTAACCTCATCACGCTTCTGCTTGTAGAGTGGATAACGTTGTCAAATGCTGTCCCATCATTCTGGTATTCGACCTGTTTTAATTAAAACAGAGAAGCAGGGACTGTGCAGGGAGAGAAACAGCTGAGGCTGTGTTTCCTTTTGGATTTCCAAGGCGTTTATCGTCCTGTCAGGCTCCCTCCTTCTGAAACATCTGGGAGTTGGTGTCTTCCAGGAGCATTGGGCCTGGCAAGAGTGTGTGCATGCCTGCTAAGTCGTTTCAGTCGTGTCCAACTCTTTGCAACCCTGTGGACCGTAGCCCACCAGGCTCCTCTGTTTATGGGATTCCCTGGGCAAGAATACTGGAGTAGGGTGCTGTGCCCTCCTCCAGAGGATCTTTCCAACCCAGGGATCGAACCTGCCTCTCTTTCGTCTCCTGCATTGCAGGGAGTTTCTTTACCACTAGCGCCAACGGGAAGACCGGCTTACTAAGCAGTGCTTGAGTTGAATGGCAGTGCTGAAACTGGCAGGAAAACTGAGGCAGCCCCCACTGGAGAGCAGAGATACCATGTCCCCAAGGCAGGGTTTAGATTTCTCTGGCAGAGGAAGGCAGGGAAACAAAAAGCGAGTCTTGTTTCCATTTGATGTGTTTTTCCTGCTTGCCTGAAGGCCTTCATAGTGCGAGAGACGCCAGCAAGTGAAACAAGGCATCCCCGGGCCGGGCCCTTTCGAGGTGCACGCTACCCTCACATGAACGTTGCCATCCACCTTTCCTCCAACAGCATCTCAGTTACATGAACAGCAGGCAGAAAGAGAGGCATTGTACTTCTCTGAAAATATTTTGAAAAATGACAACATAAAAACATTTCTGTTTAAATAGGCAGTTCCCTCTTAGGCTTCCCAGGTGCTTTTTCTCTCCTTCGCATCCCTTTAAATATTGTTACTTCCTGGGGATGTTGTGTTGCTTCACACTCTCCCTAGTTGGTACCTGTCACGGCCCAGCTTTGAGGAACTTCTCTGTTCTTCATCTCCATCTCTGCAGTCTTTCTGAAGTTCATTACTGAGGTCTTATTTTCTGCTGGGAATTTTTGGTTTCTTGTCCCCTTGCTCTGAAATGGTCTCTTATGTGTCCTTCCCATCTCCTGGAAAGTGAGCTTCCTGAAGTCAGGAACTGCATCTTTTCTGTTCACAGCAGTATCCCAAGGGCCTATCAGTGGCAAGTGGAGAAGAGAGGCACAACACTTCTTTTTTTAAAATGAAGTTTTATTGGACGATAGTAGCTTTTACAATGTTGTATTAGCTTCTGTTGTATAGCAAAATTAATCAGCTATACCTATACATAAATCCCCTCCCTTTGGGGATTTCCTTCCTATTCAAGTCACCATGGTGTATTAAGTAGAGTTCTTGAGAGGCACAATATATTTTTTATGTATTTACGGTTCTTGACAAGCTGGCCCTGGAGGAACGTTGCTGGCGCTCATCTTGGCTCCCCTTGCGGCTGCATCTTTCCTCCTTGGGCTGGCTGATCGTCACCGTGTCCCTCGATACCCTGCTCCCCTGTCTACGAGCCCTGCTGGGTTCCCCTCCTGCCTCATAGGATAGAAAGGCGTGCTGCACGTGGGCTCATCCCTGAGCCTGGGCTCTTGGCTGACCCCACAGCCCCAGGACCCCCTTCTGCCAGGGCTGGTGCTCCCCGTGCACCCTGGTAACTTACAGCGACTGCTTGTCTGTGTGCGAGGGTCCAAGGGAGACAGCCTGAGCTGTGGCTCTTGCTAGAAGCCCTTCCACTCTGGGGTCTGGCCGCCAGGAGTGGTTTTACTCCTGTCCCTTCCTTTCAGTTCCTTGGTGCTCAAGTCATACCCACACCCTGCACAGGGGACCTTAGCTCTGCCCCAGCCAGAATCCCAACACTGTCTTACAAAGGCGTGTTTTCTATTTTACTCATGAGGGAGGGGCATTTCCTATTTATTCATTAACCTTTTGTATTTTATCTTCTATCACTTCTCTGTTCCATGCCCTTTGTTGAGGAAATCATTAAATTGACCTAAGACTTACTTTTCTTATTTATAAAAGCAGGATTGCTTTGAGGATTAATTTTATTTCATAGACATATGTTCAGTGCTCATTCTTGGGCCTGTGGCATCCAGATCTGCTGGCTAGCTTCCTGTCACTTCTCTCAGAGCAGCAGTGGCCTTATTACTGTCTCCTGCAATATGCAAGGCCCAGGGGTACTGAGCGATCCTCCAGGATCATGGAGCCGGGTAGGGCCAGGGTCGGCATGCACACCGAGGGCTCTCAGCCCATAGCATCTAACAGGCCAGCTCGCTAATGACACCACTAACAGAAAGTATTTGTCAGTTTTCCTGATGGTATAGAACTCAGGCAGCTACTGTTATTAAAATTCATCACACAAGAATTTTTCTTAACTTGTAAATTAATTATGTAATATGTTCACAGGATTCGAAAAATCTCTTTAAGTATTAACATAATATATAGTAGAAAAGCTCCTCCCTGCCTGTCCCCACTTTGACAAGCAGACCAGCTCCTGTGTGTTCAGTCCTCATTTCCTCCCTGCCTGAATAGACACCTCATTGCCTATCTTTTTTTAAGTGACATACAGGCACGTAAGAATGTATATATAGACCTTAACCCCTTCCCTTATCTACTGATATTCTTGTGGTTATTTTAATAATTCAGAAAGTACTTCTTGTTTCAATTTTTACAGATGCATGTCTACAGGTATTTTATTTGTCTATTTATAGCTATAATACTTTCCTGTGAGTGAATGGAGTGTGATTTATCCTACCAGTACCCACTTGAGGGGCATTTAAGCTATTCCTAATCTTTTGCTATTGAAAACATCATTGAATGACTAACACTGAATATATATTAACTCATGAGCTTGTGAGAATAACCTTTAAGAATAAATATCTAGAAATAGAATTGCTGATTTGAAAGAATGTGTGTGTGTGTAATATCACTAAATATTGCCAAGATACCCTCCATAGGGTCACGTCAGTTTCTATAACCACCAACAATGCACGGAGGTACCAATTTCTTACAGCCCTGTTAGGACCCTGTCTTACCAAACTGAGATACTTGCCAACTTGATAGGTAAAAAAGTAACAGAATAATTGGAATTTACCTTTATAAAGGCTATGTATCTTTCCAGATGTTTTAGATCCACTTGTTTTTCCTTTCCTGTTAGCCACTGTTCATATAACTCTCCATGTTAAAAATTGGATTGTTGATATGTTTCTTTCTTATTGATTTGCAGATGTTTGTATACGCAAGGGAGATTATTACCCTTTGTGCTCTGCACTGACAATATTTTCTCTAGAATATTGTTACTTTTATACTTTACTTACTATTATTATTGTCATCATCATTATTTTCTACCACATGGAAGATGTTTGTAAGTCCATTTACCATCCTTTTTCTTTTAATGGACTGCTGCTGCTAAGTAGCTTCAGTCATGTCCGACTCTGTGCGACCCCATAGACGCAGCCCACCAGGCTCCCCCGTCCCTGGGATTCTCCAGGCAAGAACGCTGGAGTGGGTTTCCATTTCCTTCTCCAATGCATGAAAGTGAAAAGTGAAAGTGAAGTCACTCCATCGTGTCTGACTCCCAGCGACCCCACGGACTGCAGCCCACCAGGCTCCTCTGTCCATGGGATTTTCCAGGCTAGAGTACTGGAGTGGGTTGCCATTGCCTTCTCCCCTTAATGGACTCTAGGTTGTTAAATAAAAATTTCATGTTTTCTGCTAGTATTTTTTGTAGTTTTAATTTGATCCTATTGAAGCTATGATAATTTTGGAATTCATCTTGGTGTGTTTTGTGCCTTGTTAGAAGGATGGATCCCACTTTATATTTTTTCCAGGTGGTTGCCTAGTTGTTCCAGTACCACTTATTGAATAATTCACATTTTCTGCACTTTCTTAGAGTTTGGTTAAGGGCAAAACATTCTCAACCCTCAGCTTGCCCTAATAGATTTTAGCCTCGGATTTCCTGGGAAGACGATAAATCTCTTCGCTGAGAACTCTGGTATGCGTGTTTCCTGTTCTGTTTGGGATTACCATGTACGCTTTAGCTCTGTCACCTGCTTTCCAAGCCTCTGTGGCTGCCTCCCTTGGTAACAGGATTTTTATTTTTCCTACAAAAAGTCGCATCAAGACCCAATGTGTCTGATGTGCATTCATGGTGATTCCAACTATCACACCAGCTATAGCCATTTGCCAACAGAGAGTTCTCAACAAATACTGCAGAGCTTGTTCATGTCTACCAAATTATTCTACCTCAGCACAGGATGGGTGATGCCAGACAAGGAAGAAATATTGACAAGTGGGATGGAGCTATGTTTGGGAAATAAAAACATAAAGGTGGGAGAAAATATCAGCTGTTAAGTTTATGAAGAGAGAATGAAAGACATGCCCAAACCCTTCACCTGAATTCTACCCTCTCCCCTTTCCATGTCCCTCATCCAACAACGCTTGCCAATGGGATGATTAACCACAAGCTGAAAAGTCCATTAAAATGTAAATAACTCAGGACTTTTGGGTCCTGTTTATAAATGAATGCATTTCTCTATAAAGTTGATTTCTCCTTATAAAAATACGCATGTTCATTGTATATAGATAAGCTTTTTAACTTATTTGAATTTTTAATGAATCTGATTCAATAAAAATTTGAAGCAGCTAAAGAAACTAAAGCAGATAAGAAAGAATAACTGGCAGGATTTGATAATGAAGGACAAGAAAGTCATAAAGCTGGGCACTGGGGATGATGGCTAAAAAGGAAGACGGGCTCATAAAAGTGTGACTTAGATGTATTGGTTCAATTGCTGCATTTGCACCAGATGCTGATTTGGCTTGGTATTTTCCAGCAGGCAAAGCAAAAAAGGAGAATATTGGTTACAGCCCTTACAATAAGGCAAGGAGCTGCACATGAGAAATCTAACTTCTGATATCAAGTCCTGAGGCCTTGTTCTCCAAAAGACTCAAATGTTCATTAAAAACAAATTCTAGACCTCTTCGGGATTGACAATCGTGTGTATGAACTTGGTTGCAGAGGAATCAGAGGGACATAGATGAATCTTTACACTGTGAAGAAGATCTTTCAGTTCTGGTTAGCTTGGCAGGCAGGATGCATCCAGGTTTTGTGAGACAGGAAGTGTATGCAATTTCAGAGCATTTTTAAGGAAAAGAATATGAAATTGTGAATATGAAATCAGACATGAAAATGAATATGTATTTACTGAGAATATAAATCGTAACACCAATCATTTAAAAAACATGAAAAGGATGACAAATACAACAAATCACATAGAACACACACACAGACTGCCTGGCACGCGGTCTATAAACTTTCCCTATGTCTTTTGGCTACTGTTTGACCCTCTCTTCATATGACCATCTCTTTACATTTAATTTTATGTAAGAAGGATAGAAAGATAATTAAATCTATCCTCTAGTACGGTTGATTGAAAGCTTTTTAAATTAGCAGTTAGAAAAGTTTTATTCTGCTTCTCATCATTGTTAAGGCCTTGGGTATTTAAGATTATTGTCAAATTTGGATGTCCATATGTGAGTTGTAAGATTTAGAAGACTTTTCCACGGCTTGCTGCTGACATGGTTTATTTCAAAGCTTGTTTCTCCTCCACTGCCAAAACCCTTCCTGTGCCAGGGTATATCGCCATGAGATGACCCACCTCCTCACGTTGGCAGCATGAGGCCAGCTAAGGGGGCGCAGTGTGGCTTACAGAAATCCTGGATTGCCTCCTGGGAAAGCTGGAAACAAGCCAACTGTGCACAGAAATGCCCTTAGGCCATGGAACAGGGTCCCACCTAATTCGAACCAAACAGACCAAAATTTAACTTCCTCAAATTTCTACCTGCTACTCCGATGGTAGCGAAAGTGTTTGTCACTCAGTTGCGTCCGACTCTGCGACCCCGTGGACTGCAGCCCACCAGGCTCCTCTGTCCATGGAATTCTCCAGGCAAGAACACTGGAGTGGGGAGCCATTTCCTCCTCCAGGCTATCTTCCTGACCCGGGGATTGAACCTGGGTCTCTGTATTGCTGGGCAGATTCCAACCTTAGTAAATGTAAGAAAAAGCGTGGCTATTCTGAAGGAACTCAACCATGAAGTTTCTTTGGAGGGAATGATGCTGAAGCTGAAACTCCAGTCCTTTGGCCACCTCATGTGAAGAATTGACTCATTGGAAAAGACTCTGATGCTGGGAGGGATTGGGGGCAGGAGGAGAAGGGGATGACTGAGGATGAGATGGCTGGATGGCATCACTGCCTCGATGGACGCGAGTCTGAGTGAACTCCAGGAACTGGTGATGGACAGGGAGGCCTGGCGTGCTGCGATTCATGGGGTCGCAAAGAGTCGGACACGACTGAGCAAATGAACTGAACTGAACTGAAAGGGAGTTTGAATGGAATTGTGGCCTTAATTGATTTCAGTTATGTACTGTAGTTTTTCAAATTTTACAAAATTAAAGAGGGATGTGAGCAGATAGCTAGGGGTCTCCCTTCACCATATGACCAATTTGCTAAAACAGAAGAAAGGTCCTGAGTTCTAAATGATCCCCTTTAGGTAAATCTCCATGGAGATGGCAATGGCACCTTACGCCAGCACTCTTGCCTGGAGAATCCCATGGATGGAGGAGCCTGGAGGGCTGCAGTCCATGGGGTCACTAAGAGTTGGACACAACTGAGCGACTTCACTTTCACTTTTCACTTTCATGCATTGGAGAAGGCCATGGCAACCCACTCCAGTGTTCTTGCCTAGAGAATCCCAGGCATGGGGGAGCCTGGTGGGCTGCCGTCCATGGGGTCGCACAGAGTCGGACGCAACTGAAGCGACTTAGCAGCAGCAGCAGTGGCAGTTAAACCTCCCACTGCGTGCAGAGCTCCGCAGGGTAACCGTTGTCATTTCTTACACCTTCTGAAGGGTTTCACATATGAGAAGTGGTGGAAGACTCCCGTTCCCAGTTTGCTGTGGTGTGACCAAGGGCTAGTTGTGTAACTTTTCTGAGCCTCAGTTTAATCTGGTTGATCTGTGATATTCCCAATAATGTGAAGGTATGGGATTCTTTTAAATGAGATATATTTCAGTTGCTTTGTACAGCACCTGAAACATCATAAACTCTAGATAAATATCTGTATAAAGATACACTGGGCATCCTCAAAAAGGCTGTCTATGGGGCCTAATCCTTGCTATATTTGTACTATATAGTCTGATGACACTTCATGGCTTAGAGCTGTAAAAGTCTCACTTTGAGACTTCCCTGGTGGTACAGTGGTTAAGACTGTGTTTCCACTGCAGGTGGCATTGGTTCAGTCCCTGGTCCAGGAAGTAAGATCCCACATGTTGCGTGGCACAGCCAAGTAATATCATGTATTTAGTGATGCTGATTTTTGTTTTTCATTTTGCTCTTTTCTTTGAATCCTGTTTTCATTCAACATTAATCAGAGGTGTAAGCTAAAGTGAGAGCAAACTCTAGCTGCTTTTCTGTGAGTGGATCAAGGGTGATGACAGTATATGTTGGGGAGGATTCACTTGAAGATACAGGTTTGCTAACCTAGTTGGAGTAGATTTGGGGATAAAGTCTAAGTGTGTTTCTCAGGGTTTCCCCATAGCAGAGGTTGGACATTCATCCACTTATCTCTGCCCATCATGTCCTGGGTCCTAGCTTGCTCTGGACTGTTTGGTGCCTATGGATTGATTACCTACAGTAGCCCAGATGGCTGAGTTTCTCCACACCCAGAAGGCTGGTTCTTAAAGGGACCAGGGAGGCCTTCACTTCTACTTTCTCTCTCCCTTAAGGGTCTCACTGAGGGCTTGCGATCCTACCAAAACGTGCCACTTGGGGCCGGGCAAAAGACCGACCTGCATTTATTTCTAAGGCCACGTGGTGAGTGTATTTGCCACATGTCCCCCTACTAAAAATCACTCTCACTGGGGGTTTCTGCTCTGCCCTTCTGGAACCATCACTCTGCAAGACAGCACCCAGCAGGGTAGAAAGACAGCACCCCTCTCTGATTGTTATACATGGCAGCTCCATGGTCTGGGAAGGATTTCTTGGACATTTAGGAATCACCTGCCCTCTCCCTTCATGGAAGTCTCACCATTTCATGGGCTCATCATCCTATTTCTGAACAAACTAGATTTCTGCGGGCAGAAAACATATTTATTTAACTTTTATTATGAACTAATTTGGAAGCATCCAGCTGTCTCCAGAGGTCTTCTCTGTGGCCTCTATAATTTATGTATGATTTAATCTTCAAATGCAGTCTCACAGAGACCTTGCCGGATTTCCTCATCTGCCTCCCCGCACAGAGATGAAATTATTCCCTGAGTGTCTTAGATCACGAAACGCTACCTTTTGGAAATGAAAAGATAATACTGTTTATGTATGAGTATGAGAGAATTACTTTACTTGTCTGTAGTAACACTGATTAAATTGAAATGTCAGAGCTAACGTTACAGTTAATAAATGTTATACATATTCAAATCTGTCTAAATACTGAAGATTCTAACAAATGCAGAAGATGCTGTTAAAATTGCAGGAATACCCAAATCTCCTTGTGATTGCTATTTTTGCTATCCACTTCTAGGGAATGGGGTAAAAAGTGTGTTATAAATGAGGCCCATGTTTGTGATGTCTGTGGGTGATGTTTCGTCACTTGATGCTTACTTAACCAGATAAATTGGCACTGTTATAAGAAACTGACCTAGCACTGAGGACATGTTTTTATGAGATACGTTGCATCATGTAAATCCGAAGGTGACGGGGTAGAGGCGCATTGTCAGGGTGTGATGGGAAAACGGGGTGTCAGACCTTAGTCCACCAGGAGGCCTTTAGTGAGAGGCAAGGCAATGGGCAGCCCCAGGTCCTCCCCAGCACGGCCTTGCAAAGTTTATCATGGTTCCTTCTCTTCCTCATAAGAGAAACTATAGCTGAGAACTGTCATCTCAGTGGGCATCCTCGACCAGGTGGCCATAGCATCCTTTCCTACAAGGAACAGAACCCAGATACTCTGATGGGGAGGGCCGTGGGAGCAGCTGAAGTGGGGTCACTGATGACAGAGACTCCAGAGGCCCCCACCTGTTTTCCCCAAAAGTTTCTTGACTTTTGAAGGAGGCAGCACCTCTGGCTCAGGCCACAGAGGATCCTTACCAGCTTGCTGTCCACCCACCTCCTCTCCCCAGATGCTCTGTGTTCCCCTGTGATTTCCAAGCTTCCAGAAAGAGCTTGAGACTTTGAGCTCCATAGATAAATGGTAGTTGCTAACTCTAGCCCGCCCTCGCTAGCTGTGTGGCTTTAGTCTAGGTTTCAAGGCTGAGGCTGCTCAGGGAGCTTTGTGTGTTAAAGAGGGGTAGACGGAGCCATCTCCTGGGACCTTCTGTTAATCAGTGAGCTCCTGTTTCATCAGGCACCTGGCAAATCACCTGGTTCATAGCAGGCACTCACTTCTCCCACTGGCTCCAACCTGTCAGGCATTTTTAAACATTAGGATTCGGGGTTCCCTTTTCCTCCCCACTACCCTCTCTCTGTCCTGGCAAAGCCCAGTCACCTTTTGGGTCAGCAGGAAGAGAGCAAGAGGCCCGTTCCCTCTCCTTGGCCCATGGAGTCCCAGGCTTAGCTAGAGAGAGGAGGAAGTTGATTGAGACACAGTTCTTGCATCAGGGCAGATCAGGGAGGGACTTGCAGTGAAATGTCTGTGACAGGGCAGTCAGCATCCGCGGACAGGTAGCTTGGCACCCTGGGAGAATTCTAATTTGGCAGGATTTTACCAGCAAATGACTGTAACAAAGAAAGGATATATTAAAGTGTGCATTAGGGATTGTGGTTATTATAAATTATATTCCTTGAACTCTCATTTAGATCCAAGAAGCAGACTGCATGAGGAAAGCTCTGAGGATTAATCCTTTCAGAACAATGGAATGTCAGTGATCATTTGGAAACGTAATCATGCCAAATTTAATTATCATGCACGTGTGTTTCGTCAGTGTAACCGAGCACACCCAGAGGGCAGTGGGGGAAAGACTGCTTCAGCACGGGCTCTTGATTGAGGAACGTGGTACAAAATTATACGTGTTGTAATTGAGCATCACTTAATATGAGGCTTGATGGATAGAGAGATGGTGGGTGGAGCAAAAGGGAGGGTGCGTTTGGCCTCACTCAGCAGATGTTGGAGATATTTGGAAAGGCTTTTCAGTGTTTTCAACATATCGGAGAGAAGCAAACTACATTTCAAGTAGGCTGGTAAAAATGTTTCTCTGTTTCAAGCATTTCTTTTGTTCTCTGTTCTTGGGGTAGCCTCACCTCTTCTGAATCGCAGAATTCAGCTTGGAATACTCAAGTGAGCTGCTGAAGGGGACTTTGAAAGGATATGTGTGTTTGGGGGAAAATATGAGGGTGTTATGAAGTGTGTGGTGGACAGATGGACCATGGCTATGTGGATCCCAGAGATTTCACAGTTTGTAATATTAGAGCCTGACCTACTGGGGACACATGCCAGGCTTATCTATCTCCTGGCCTCCACCCCTCCTTCCTCCCCTGGGTTAACTAACACCAGCCCTTTAGGACTTATTGTCATTGCCTCTCCTAAAGACCAATATCATATGATATTGGTCATATCATGTGGACTCAAAAAAATAATACAAATGAACTTATTTACAAAACAGAAAGAGACTCACAGACATAGAAAACAAACCTTGGTTACCAAAGAGGAAGTGAGGGAGGAATAAATCAGGAGAACAGGATTAACAAGTACAAATGACTATGTCTAAAACAGATAAACAATGAGGATTTACTGTATAGCACAAGGAACTACATTCAGTATCTTGCAGTGAACCTATATTGGAAAAGAATTTTGAAAAGGACATATGTGTAATAGAATCACTTCACTATAACCTGAAATTAACACAATATTGTAAATCAATTATACTTTAATAGAAAGAGGGCTCCCCTGAGGGCCCTGCATTGGGTTGGGTGCCGTGAACTTACTTTCAGAGGACAGCAGCCTCAGCGTGCATGCTAATTCATGGGGTAAGGGTGTGCCTCTTACCCTGTACTCTGTGGGCACCCTCTGTGAGATCAGGGGCCACGTCATTTGTTCAGTCCTGGTTCTCCAGTCCCCAGCTCAGCTGCATAGAAAGGGATTAGGAGGTATTTGTTAGAAGGTGTGATCAAAACCTGGAAAGAACAAGAATCAATTCTTCCTCTCCACACATCCCTAAGTGTGCTGAAACCTAAACAAGTTGTCTTCAAAGATTCTTGGTTTAGGGGTGTGATCTACAATGCCCTCAAGGTGAAAGCATGCGTGTTTGAAATGTGGGCCTTCCATCTGATGCGGGAGCAGGAGCTAATAGGTTGGCCTCTCTGGGGTCAAGGAAGTGTATAAAGCTGGTCTCTGAGAGGACAAACTGAAAGTGTGTGGCAAATGCCTGGAGGTCCGCTGGGCCTCTGTCTTTCTAGGATCCGTGTAAAAAGTTACTTTTCAGGTGTTCATTTGAGCTCAGAGTCTCATTATCTATTGAAGATTTGGTCAAGATTTCAGTAAGGGTCCACAAGCCAGGAGCTTTAGCTCCAGGTTAGAGGTGTCACTGTTGGATTATCAGCGCCACGGACCTGAAGCCACATGGATGTGAGTGCTCGGTGGCTAGTCTGCAAAGCTGAAGAAACAGCTTCTGCCCATGCTTTCAGCTAACTCCACTCCTGCAAGTGGAGTTTGATGGCCCTGCTGGGGCTTGGTATCTGTGAGATGCAACTTTCCCTGCCCTGGAAGGTCAAGAACCCTCAAATTGCTACAGCCAAGCAGAATGGCTACCATACAGGAAATCCAGGGGTAATTCCATGGGGCTCTTAGGAGAGATAAAATGGGAAAATTGGGGATATTGTGCTTGAAAAACCATGGAGAATATTGCAAATACAAATTTACTATTGACATTTGTCTCCCTGGTGCTAAGTTGCTTCACTCATGTCCAACTCTTTGTGACCCCCACAGACTGCAGCCTGCCAGGCTCCTCTGTCCATGGGATTCTCCAGGCAAGAATACTGGAGTGGGTTGCTGTGCCGTCCTCTAGGGGATCTTCCCAACCCAGGGATTGAACCTGCATCTCCTGCATTGGCAGGTAGATTCTTTACCACTAGCGCCACCTGGGAAGCCCCCAATGAGTTAATAAGATGAGGGTGACTATTATCAACTGCTCTTCCAAGATGTGGGCAGGCTTAAAGATATAAGCATGCGAGGTGCCTATGGCTTGCTGAGTTAATTCCATTTTCCTGACAGTAAACACATAGGGCAAACTGAAAACTGGCAAAGGGAAGGAACCACATTATTTTGAAATTGGCCAGTATGCTGGGAAGGGTACTGAGTATATTATCTCATATAATTCCACCTACTTTTCCAGACAACCTGAGGAGTAAGTGGTACCAGCTCCGTTTACAGCTGAGTCGCTCAACTCCTGTAACTAGTAATAATAATAACATCTGAAATCTGTTGGCAGTTGCCATATATTGGCATTTCATAAAGCTGAACCATATAAAATTGCCATCTGAGAAGATAAAAAACAAGGGAAGGTCAGTACTTTCCACATATCTTATTTGTGACTGAACTAAAGGCAGGCCATGTGAGTCCAAATTTTCTGTTGTGACACTGCCTCCCAAGGAGGTAAGCTTCTGTACTACTGCCAGACCAGAACAGATGTCAGAATGCCATGTTATATATTCCCAATAACAAGTTGTTCCTAGAGGTGGCTGTGGTGTGAGGGAAGTGAGCATGTTCCCATGGACCAGGCTCTGAGCTCTTTCTCATGCTCTGCACCTGCGTGGCAGGGTACCCCCAGAGGCGGAAGACGCTTTTGCTGTGTTAAGTTTAAAATGTCATCACTAATTAGCTAGGATTGCAGGCTGGGGCAGTGCAGCGCCGGGCCTGGGGACTCAACTTTATAGACAGAGAATTTAAGGGAAAAATATATTTTCCAAACTCATTTTAAAAATAGTTTCCCTTGGAAATTAAAACCATTAAATGTACATCATTATGTAGATCAGTATTCATGCTTTAAAGAAATAGAATTTTGCCTTCATTTAATTTGTTTCTCCAAGACCTAATTATGGATTGGATAAAAAATGTTATTTTTCTATCACCATGCAAATCATCTTTTACCACCCAGGAGGACAGTTCTCTCTGGTTATGGAGGGTCATTTTTATGCAGTGATTAGTCAAGGAAGAGTCAGGGAGACCTATTCAAGAAGGTGCTGGTCGTTCCTGAAGACGAAGAAACACAAGTGCTTCTCTTTCCAAGAAGACAGAGGGCTCAGGGTCAGCTTGGGTGGGACTACATATCTCTCCTTAAGAGCACTTGCCTTCAGCTGCTTGACTAGGTCCTGGGGATGTAAGGGTATCCAGCAGCAAGGCCAAGGACTGGTATAGGAACCAGCCCCAAGTTCCATCAGACTGGGCTGCCTGGCAGAGAGCACCAGGGTAGTGGAAGCATTAACAGCACCTGATTACCTTCCCTGGTGACTCAGAGGTTAAAGCGTCTGCCTGGAATGCGGGAGACCTGGGTTCGATCCCTGGGTCGGGAAGATCCCCTGGAGAAGGAAATGGCAACCCACTCTAGTACTCCTGCCTGGAGAATCCCATGGAGGGAGGAGCCTGGTGGGCTACAGTCCATGGGGTCGCGAAGAGAAGAGTAGGACACGACTGGGCGACTTCACTTTCACTTCACCTTGACTACCATTCAAGGTTGGGGCAGAAGAGAGTGACTCTGTGGAAGTCGCTTTGCTTCCTGGGAAGTGCTGATGCCAGCAATCTGATCGGAAGCCTCAGGGGTTGGGGTGGTTGGGGTTGTAAAAGCAACAAGCTCTGCACATGCGCCCTCTGTGTCAGGTGCTCCCGTGTTGTTAAACACTAGTGTTTAACTTAGTGTTAACTCCGGTGTTGCTCAGTGTTAAAGCGTGTTTCCAAAACTTTACAAACACCCACTTATCTAATCCTCACAGCAATTATAGAGGCAAGCGCTATTATTATGTCCATTTGCGGTGCATAGGCGTTGAGCAGCGTGTCCTGAGTCACACTGCCAGCGATGGAGGAACTCCAGCAGTTTGGCTGGGTTCCCTGGCTTTGACCACTCTGTGGTCCCACATCTCAGGATAAGTGGGTCACTCATGACTCACTGAGTGCCGTAGATTCACACATGTGTTTAATCCTTTCCACAGCTGTATAAGGAAAGAGGGACGATGGTGAGCTGCTATTCTGCTGGTCCTCACGGTTCAGATGGTAAAAGAATCTGTCTGCAGTACAGTAGACTCTGGTTCGATCCCTGGGTTGGGAAGACCCCCTGGAGAAGGGAGTGGCTTCCCACTCCAGTAGTCGTGCCTTGAGAATCCCATGGACAGAGGAGCCTGGCAGGCTACAGTCTACGGGGTCACAAAGAATTTGAAAGGACCGAATGACTAACACTTTTACTTCCTTTTCAATGAATCGCAGGTTTCCATGTTTCCATGCCCTTTTGTGGTCCCCTCACCTTGAACTTGGGCTGGCCTGTGAGCCACTTTAGTTAATAGGTTGCAGCAGAGCTGACCCTGGGACTATTCTGGGTCTCAGTCTGTGTCAGCCTTTATTTTATGCTTTGGGGGAAGCCACTTGCCAGTAAGACATCTGACTCCTCTGAGGACACCATCCTCAGCAATGAGGAGAAGCTATATGGAGGGGAACTGAGGCCCCAGCCCATAGCCCCTGCAGAGCTCCCAGCCTATAGTCCTTCTACTTTGCCAGTTAGATGATCAAAGCCATCTTGGAAATAGACTCTGCTGCTCAGTGAGCTTCCCCGACGTGCAGCAGAGAAGAGCTGAGGCTGAACTCTATCCAAATTGCAAAGGTGTGAGCAAAGAAATAGAATGATTGAAAATGCTTTTTATCTTAAGCTACTGTTTTGCAGTTGTTTGATAATGCAGCAAAACATAATTGAAACACCTATTCACTTTACAGATAAACGATGTGAGATACAAAAGAAGCTGTAGAACATGCCCAAAACGATTAGCTAGGAAGTAGCAGATGCAAGATTAATCAAGCAGTGCGAGTGCAGAGATGCTCTCTACCCCTGTGCACTATTCTGTTCCCTCTGTTGGTGCATCTGCCAGGATGCACTGTATAGAGAATAGTGTCGGAAGTGAGCCCTGACTCCTGCCTATTGGGCCTTCTTGGTCTGGTTGGAGTTTCCATTCCCCCTTTAGAATGCCTCCCAGCTGAGGGGTGTGCTCAGACTTTAATGAACTCCAAGTATGTACTAGACACTTTTCAGCAGCCTTATCGTGCAGTCTTAACCACAGTTAAGATGAATTATCCCCACTTTGCAGATAGAAAAACTGAGGCTTGGAGATTTCATTTGCTTAGGTTAACAGAGTATGTTTGGAATGTGCAGCAAAAATTTGACCCTGGTCCAGCTCCACCTTCATACGGTCTGTCTGACTTTGCCTCCTGCACCCACTCTTCAGTATCCCTAGCAGGCCTGCCCCTCCTTCAAGCTGTTGCTGAACTCTGTCCTAGTTCAGCTCCTTACCCTCTCCCTTCTTCAACATCAAGGTCAGCCAGTACCCCGGAGATGCTTTGCAAGTTTGTAAGACCACCCAGACTTGGTAGCCCCTCCTCACTCCCCTGATCAGAGACCACAGGCTTGTTTGTCTGGGCATGCCAACTTCCACGGAAGACAGATGGGAGGATTTCTGTTCAGAGGGGCCATCGGCTCCTTTCAGCATCCTTAACACTGTTCTGAGCACAGCGGCAGCATGGCCAGCTTGCTTTCCTATGGCTCTTTAGGGATCAGGTTCTGGCTGGGCCATAGGCAGGTCTCTCCTCCTTACCGGGAGAGAATGAGCAGGGAGGAGTTTCTAAGGGAGGGCTGGAGCTTCCCAGGGAGCAAGGATGCAGAGCCTCAACAAAGAGGTTGTCGTATCTACTGATGGGTGAGCCCTTCGCCCCCAGGCTCTCCTCTGTGGGCTTAATATGTTTCTTACATCTTAGATCTGGTGCTTAGATTGGGGCACATCCAAGCAGCTAGATCCATGTGCACAAGTAGCCAGCAGACCCGAGCATATTTGATCAAAAAGTGCAGCCACCTTCCCTTAAAGATTGAAAACGACTCCCTACCCTCTTTCCCATTGTGCTTGGAGTTCGTAATGATGGTACCTCATTAGGATGTCTTGAGGACTAGAGGAGTTCATGTGTGTACAGTGCTCTGGGCAGCACCTGGCATAACCTATCCATTTGTTGCTTCAATCAGTAAAGAAGGGATGGCTACCTTAGGATACAGACAGATGGACACATGGCTGGGTGCCTGTGGGTAGGTAAGGGATGGAAGCGGGAGGCGTGCGCAGAGATCGCCACGGGGAGGGGAGTCTCAGCACTTCTTCCCTGTCCAGGGCATGGCTGGGTCTCAGTCAGTCCTTGTGGTGGTGAAAGGGCTCTGTGAGGTCAGGATACCACCCCAAGTTTTGGGATGAGATGACTGATGCCCTCCCAGGGCCAGGGGAGAGACCTGTATACTTTGGAGTAACTCTGCATCAAACCCTTCCTGGGATCACACTCTAGGCGATACTGATGTGTAGAATGTGGGGTACCTCCAGGGAAAAGTAGGGATTTTAGAAAACAGATTGTTGACCAAAGTGTCCAAATTTTTATTTGATTTCAGTAAATTTAATGTATTATAATTCATATATGCCTATCAAGGGATTTATAGATAATACTGAGTTTTGAGTAAAATAATCCTTAGAGAATGGGACAAAATGGCTTAAAAAGTTACCTGTTTTTCAGATTGAAGGTAATATAAAAAATATGAAAATGACCACGTGGACCTTTCTTCAGATTTTAGTGTGAACTCCTTGTCAGCCGTAAGATAAAAACAAGGACAGTATGTTCTGATGTTGTAGGAAACTGGTTAAAAACAGTCCAAATTATCCATGGAAGTATTTAAGGTATCAAGTTAAATTTATAATGGTTAATAATGAACCTTTCCTTAAGTGCATATGGAATCTTGAAATATTCCCTAATGAAAATATAATCTTCTAAGCTCGACAGGACCTTTAATGATAATTGATTGCATCTGTGTCGCCACCTGGAAAATTCGACTTTATTTTTCATGTTATATGCAGTGTGCTGTGTGTGTAGGTCGCTTCAGTTGTGTCCAGCTCTGCAGCTCTATGGGCCAGTCTCCTCTGTGCATGGAATTCTCCAGGCAAGAATACTGGAGTAGGTTGCTATGCCCTCCTCCAGGGGATCTTACCACCCTAGGGACTGAACCCATGTCTCTAAAGTCTCCTACCCTGTTGTTATTCAGTTGCTGAGTTGTGTCAAATTCTTTGTGACCCCATGGACTGCAGCATGCCAGGCTTCATAAATAAGCATAACATATTGTCTTGGGGCTTGACATACTTTCACTGAAGGAGGAATGTCCAGGAAGTGTAGAGACCGTGGCACGGGGTCACCTCCAAGACCTTCCTAAGCTTGGAGAACATGACCAGGCACGTCTCACCTTTTACTCTGCAAGTACAGGCCAAGGTTTCCGGCCAGTCTCCAGCTGGAGTATGTCTCCACAAGTCTGAGCTTAGGGCTGGCCCTGGAGTGTGTTTTCCACCAGTTCGAATTCATAAAGGGCCTGAGGGCTGGAATTGCGTGCGCTTTGATCTTGTACCAATTACAAGGATCATAAAGATACACTCAGGGACACACTGACTCTTTCTACAGTTTGTCTGTTCCAAGCTTCATTAAAGAACGTGGATTAAAGAAAGAGCATTTTGGGAGGGCTTGTGTGCCTCTGTCCTGGCCAGAGTAGGCTTGCTATGGAAATGCGGGGATGATGGCTTTCAGCTGGCCACTGGCCTGGCGGTACCCCCTTGGCTTCTCTGCCAGGGAACGCTGAGCCTTCCTGGGTCAAAGCATGGCTTCATTTCAAAGTACAGTTTATTTTTCATTACAGAAGGAAGTCAAGCTCATTATAGAAAGTGTTTAAAAATGCACTGAATTCTAGAGAAGAACATCAGCAATAATATCATTACTTAAAAGGAAGCATTGTGAAGTTTTCTATCTGTCTATTAATATCATGTATTACAGCACCCCATACTATATACTGGGGCTTCCCTGATGGCTCAGAGGATAAAGGATCTGCCTGCAACGCAGGAGACATAGGAGACGGAGGTTTGATCCTTGGATCAGGAAGATCCACTGAAAGAGAAAATGGCAACCCACTCCAGTATTCTTGCCTGAAAAACCCCATGGACAGAGAAGCCTGGCGGGCTATAATCCGTAAGATCACAAAAGAGCTGGACACAACTTAGCGAGTAAACAACATCTATCGTGTATTATAAAGACCCATACTATATACATACCACATGCATGGTATATAGTTCCATATACACATGCATAACAATAAGAATATATTTATCATTTCCTTATAGAATCGTATTATCTTGATTCCCGACCTTTGACCTGTGCTGAACCCCTAAGTCAACAAACTAAACAAGTAAAGGCGGGCAGACCCCCTGCTGCAATGGGCGTGACCGAAGAGGCGGGGTTTTCGCGCTTTTGCAGCACTTTATTTCTATTTTGACTGTGACATTGCCTCTTAAAGTCACTTTTGTCTCCTGCACAAACTCTTTTTAAATTCTTCGCCAGCCCTACCCCAAAGCATAGCTTCTCAGAGTCAACCCAGCTCTTCACTGATACTGCTAACTTCATTTGCATGTACTTGACTCATTTATAATACTGGCACCGGGAAAAGGAGGCCTGTAACCAGGGCAACCAGAAGGGGTGCTTTTGCAATTCAGACTTAGCAGACTTTCTGCAGCCTTTAGCTAGCTTCTCATCTACTCTTGACTCTCTGCTCTCTTGAGGCTGTGAGAGTGTAAACACCCAGAATCTGCCTTCCTCTGTGTCTTTTCCAGGGCCTCCCCTCAACCCACACGCACAATACAATCTATTTCTACTGAAAAACACTTCTTCAACAGTTACAAGAGTCCCCTTCTGATTTCACTAACTAACATTTAGGGTCATGTTATTTTCTAATGTTAGTGCAATCTCTAATAATTGTTTTTAGCACTGTATAATATTATATTTTGGGGTGGACCATACCTACTTAATAGTTCTCATGTAATTGGATTGTAGAGTACCCTTTTTGGTTTATTTTCTCTATTGTGTTTAATTATTTGATGATCATCTATGTGGGTGATTTTTTTTTTTTTAATGTCCTTTTATCTGTTCTCTCACCCTCTCTTTCTATCAGTGCTTCCCTCCAGGAGACATAAGAGGGCGATCAGCTAAAAGGAAACAAGCCAATCCTTAGAAACCTAAAATTTGGTTTGGAGGCATTCCTTTTTAGCTCCATGTCTGAAACTGTCTGAAAAGCTAGGGGCTCATTGTTCAAATGTGGGAACTAAGGGGGGTATTTCTCCCTTTTTCTTTCTCTCTTCTCAGTGTTCATTAGTTGTCTTTACTAATAACAGTTTCTGCAGATTCCTTTTGGAAATCCATCTTCTGTCTCAGATCTTTAGCTGATCCACCCTCAGCTGCAGGGGTGGGCAAGAGACCAGCCTACCCAATTGTTTCATCCTGGAGCCTCAGGGCTTGCTTCAGGGTTGGGGATACACCCCACTCAAACAGTCAAAAGAAAGCTGAGCACTGAAGAATTGATGCTTTTGGACTGTGGTGCTGGAGAAGATTCTTGAGAGTTCCTTGGACAGCAAGGAGATCAAACCAGTCAACCCGAAAGGAAATCAGTCTTTGGAAGGACTGATGTGAAGCTGAAACTCCAATACTTTGGCCACTTCATGTGAATAACTGACTCATTGAAAAAGACCCTGATGCTGGGAAAGATTGAAGGCAAGAGGAGAAGGAGACGACAGAGGATGAGATGGTTGGATGGCTTCACCGATTCGATGGCCATGAGTTTGAGCAGGCTCCAGGTGTTGGTGAT
This sequence comes from Madoqua kirkii, assembly GCA_006408675.1. NCBI lineage: Eukaryota > Metazoa > Chordata > Mammalia > Artiodactyla > Bovidae > Madoqua > Madoqua kirkii. The sequence continues at coordinate 59,419 of SJYC01143003.1, forward strand.
GGACAGGGAAGCCTGGAGTGCTTCAGTCCATGGGGTCACAAAAAGTTGGACACGACTGAGTGACTGAACTGAACTGAAGAGGCAGGAGGGCATCCCAGGTGACTTAGTGGTAAAGGATCTGCCTGCCAGTGCAGGAGATGCAAGAGACACAGGTTCAATCCCTGGAGAAGGGAATGGCAGCCCACTTCAGTATTCTTGCCTGAGAAATCCTATGGACAGAGGAGCCTTACAGTCCATGGGGTGGCAAAGAGTGGGACACAACTAAGTGACTAAACGACAGTAACCAGCCATTTTAGTGATGCGATTTAGTAGTGTCCCCTGTTTTACTTTCGCCAGCTTGTTAGTTTGAATCGACCCTTCATTAATTTGCAACTCTGAGTGGTGGCTAATAAATGTATGTTCACAGCCATCTGGGTCCCAGGCAAAGCAAAACCTTTGAAATTGGTTTGTTAATTCAGAAAGAGGAAGACAAAGAAAAGGAAGCGGCCTTGAAGTATAGAGAGACACACGAACACCAGAGTAGATGGACTGTGATAACTTGGAATTGGTTCTGAGGCGTCGGGTGTGACAAATGGCATGTGTGAATTTAAAAGGGATGAAGTAAAAGGTTGCAAATCTTGACAAGGACACTGTGTGGCTGCAAAGACCTGATATGACAACTGAAGTCACACTTCCTGAGGGTGTGTGAAAGATGATCAACTTCAGCTTCTGATTCCATCAAGTTCCTCTTCTTTTCCTGCATTCTCATATGTTATCCATAAAGGCTATGGTCATTTGCTGGGGCACATTTTAAACATTTTTTTTTGTAGCTGGGAAATACAAGCACATGGATTCATCTTTGGCTTAGAGGAGAAGGAGCAAGGATGAGTGGTAGAAGAACCTAAGTATTTTATCACTATTGCCTCCCTGGAATGCTGTGATCTTAGGTGGTTTAATGCACCACCCTGTGAAACTTACATTTACAGTGGTGTTGAATCTGAGTGAACTCCGGGAGTTGGTGATGAACAGGGAGGCCTGGCGTGCTGTGATTCATGGGTCACAAAGAGTTGGACACGACTGAGCAACTGAACTGAACTGAACTTCAGGTAGCCAGATAGGTGCTGATAGTGCAGAATTTTGGAGACAATCAAAGGAGCTTGGAGGAAGCCATTCTACATCCTATCATATATTTTCAGACAAGACTCTGACAACTCTACTTCTTTCCCTTCCCAAACTAAATATTGCAAACTAGTTCAAGTAATCATCATATGAAATTATTCCCCCACAATCCTCGAATGCAGGAATCTTGTCTTTTTTCCACAGGTGCCTTCCCAGATCTTAGCATAGTTCCTAGTCCATATTAGATGCTCAGGACATTTTGGGAGTTGGAATCAATTTCCTTATCATATCATCTTTGTTTTTATTTATTTTTACTCACTCTGATTTTCCTTCGGCAAGGTGTTGTTTTTTTAAAATTTCAAACTCAGTTCTTCTCCATCTTTCTCCACTTCTCATACAAACGAAGGGAGAGAGAGAAGAGACAGAGTTAGTTAGTTAGCTCTGGTTTCTTATGAAAAGAGGAACTCCATCATGGTGGCCACAGCCAATTGATTCCTAATTAAATGAAGCATAGAATTGGGCCGGGATGCATTTGTTCTGATTCAAAAGTCATCTTTCCTTCCCGCCTGCTGATTGTGTCTCTTTCAGTGTCAGCACAATGTGGGCAGGGAGGAGCTCTCTGCTCTGCTCCACTCCACACAGGGATAAAGGGAGATGGAAGGGCAGAATGCTTTGTAATGAAGCAGGAGCCACTTGTTAGAGCAAGGGGGAGAAGCGACAATAATAGGAGACTGCCCAAATGGAAAGGATGGGATCACAGGCAGTCATTCTTTCAACAGCAGAAACTCTTCACTCCCCAAGAAGCAGGAAAGGAGCCAGCAGAGGTGATTAAGCCAGTGATCAGGATCAAGAGCTGCCCGAAATGCAGTCAGTGTGCAGAAACGACTCAGCAGGCTCGCCGAGCTGGGGCTGAACCTGTGGCTCTGTGAACCAGCCTGAACACTTCATCGCCTGGAATCTGCCAAGAACCAGGCTGTAATTTATCTGTGGCAGTGGATGCTGATCGTCAGATATCGCATTCATTCGCGCACACACATTCCACAACTGCGGAGGGTGCTCCCTCTATGTGTCAAACCGCTTGCTAGACAGTGGAGATTCATACGTGATTAAGACTGTCTCTTTTTCTAGAGGAGCTCCTCATTTAACGGGGAAAAGCAATACATAAACCCAGGGGAAACCCTCCATAGCTTGTAGCTGTGTTTTCATTCTGTGGGGGACTCAAGCAAACATTCATTAGTAATGATTTCTATTTTCTTCTCTGTTTTTAGGTAGAAAGCTCTATGATCAGCATTACCTCCAAGTCAGTGAAAAAGCTGAGTTTGAACCCATCTGGTTAAGAGGCAAGCACAAAGTACAGTTAGAACATAGGAGTGATGACTCACCTTTTCTGAGAGCATTCAGAAAAATGTTTTCAAAGAAGTACTTTTTGATTTGGGTCTTGAAGTACAACTAAGAGTTCACATCACAGGCAAAGGTTGACAGGAGGTAATTTCTTTCTTTTGTAACATATAAGTGGGAATGGCCATAGGAAATATTTCTGGATTCCTTTGTGAAGCCCAGTCAAGTAACAATTTTCATTGAGAAGGCTATTTTGATAATCTGGTTTAGATTTAGTTTTATGGCTTAAAGCAATATAGTTTTGGCTTCAGTCTGTTGGTCACATTTTACTGACTTCCAAAACTTGACGTATAATTGACATATAATTGACTTTAGTTTTAGGTATACAATATAATGATTCAGTATTATATTACAAAATGATCATTATAATAAGCCAACATCCCTCATCATGCGTAGTTACAAATGTTTTTTCTTGTGAAAAGAACTTTTAAGATCTACTCTCTTAGCAGTTTTCAAATATGCAACACAGTGCTATTATTTTTATGTATTATTTATTTTTGGCTGCGCTGGGTCTTCACTGCTGTGTGTGGCTTCCTCTAGTTGCCATAAGCAGGGGCCACTCTCTAGTTGGGATGTGTGAACTTCTCACTGCAGTGGCGTCTCCTTTTTGCAGAGCAAGGGCTCTCGGGTGTGCAGGCTTTAGAAGTTGTGGCGTGCGTGCTCAGCAGTTGCCAGGCTGGACTCAGTGCAAAGATGGACAGAATTTTCCTGTTAGCATACAAAGGACTGAGATATGATTAAGTTTGAGTGCTTTCAGAAAATAGGTAGAAATAGGAAGATGGATATTGAAAGAGAGAGATGGTGGGGGAGAGGGGAAGAGAAAGAAAAATGAGAACTAAGAATAGACTTTAGATGTCTGTGCATGTGAGGACAGGCACCTACCTGTATTCATTCTCTGTCCAGCTTCTAAAGTCCCTATTCCCTGGACTGGGAGAAGGATATGCCACATGCTAGATTGTGCTTTTAAAAAAAAATTAATTTATTTTTGTCTGGGTCGGTCTTAGTTGTGGCACGCAGGATCTTCACTGCGGTGAGCTGGCTTCTCTCTCGTCGTCGCGGGCAGGCTTAGTTGCTCCTCGGCATGAGAGGGTCTTCATTCCTCAACCAGGGATTGAACCTGATGCCCTGCGTTGGCAGGTGGATGCATCCTGATTGTGCTTTTTTTTGTGTGTGTGGAAGAGCCAGTGTGCCTTTCTGTCAAATATGGTTTACATACACACACACACACATCTGTCTAGCTGAACTTTAAAAGACTATTCTCTTTTAGAATCTAAGCAAGCCTTTACTTTCTCTTGTTATTCCAGCTTGCCTTTCCAGATAATCCTCGCTTCCACACCTCTTTCTATTTTACTCCTCATGCCCTCAGTAGATGACAGCTAAATATAAATAAATATACCAGTCCCTCCAAATATGAATACATATATGAGCCCTTCCAAATATGAGTAAGTCTACTGGTCCTTCCAAATATGAATAAATATACCAGTCCTTCCAAACGTAAACTGACATAAACTATGTTTGTGCTAAGTCTCTTCATTCGTGTCCAACTCTTTGTGACCTTATGGACTGTAGCTTTCCAGGCTGCTCTGTCCATGAACTTCTGTAGGCAGGAATACTGGAGTGGGTTGCTACGCCCGCCTCCAGGGACTCTTCCTGACCCAAGAGTTGAACCTGAGTCTCCTGCCTTGGCAGGTGGGTTCTTTACCACCAGTGCCACTTGGGAAGCACTGTATGTATATATATAAAGCAGATTGAAAACACCTAATGAATTGAATCTGTTTCTTCCCACCAGTGTCTAGGAATGGCTGAATTTACCGTCCAGGGCCATCCTGCCAGGGGCCGCGGGGACCCGGTTGTTCCTTGCTCCCCATTTCCCATTGCAGTGATCATGCTGTCTGCCTTTGTCTCTTGCTGTTATCAGACACACCACTGCAGACCAAGCTGGATGTGTGAAGCAGGCAGCACTGTCTGGTTAGACTCAAACATCCCTGGGAGTTGTACCCGCCCATTCTTTGCTGTAAATTGAGCTTCTTTTCGTGGCATGATGAGCCCTAGACCTGGAATACGAGAGCAGCACATTGAGAGATATGGAAAAGAGGGCCAAATGTGTGTCTTTGTCCAGAGAAGAATCATTTGTCTATGCATTCTGCAGTTATCACAGGTCTCAGCTCTGTGGTCTCGATCTGTTTAGGAACAGAGCACACTTGGTTATAGTCTACATCTAACTTTAAATCCAGCTTTTCAAAAGCGATGAGGATTGGGCAGCCAGAGTAGTGACTGAGTCAGATTCAAGTTTTGGTGTTTGATAAATATATTCTCTGGCTTAATGATTATGTCTCTGGTTGAGTGGATATTATTGCTTGACACTAATGTAATCAGATAATTATTTAGCTTGAAAAGATCCTACAGATGGCCTACTCCAGTCTCTTCTTGATCTTCCCATGAATATACCTCAGTTTACTCATTTGTGCACTAATCCCTGTCCCCAGGAGTTGCCAAATTTCACACAACAGAGAGAGAGCCTGTGGAGGAATTTGGTATTCAGTGGGAGGTGTCCACATTATCCTGCATATAAGAATGATTATTTTTCATGACCTTCAAAACAGACTCTAAGCAGATGTCCTTCTGTGTGTTAGGGATGGAGAGTGCATGCAGAGACAAGGAGTGGAAGTGGATGGGGAAGTGAACCCAGAGCCCTGATCTTGAGTAGTTCTCTGCTTGGTTTGACTGTGGGGTCACTGCTTGAATGACCTAGAGACGCTGAAGTTCTTTATTCTGGGACTCAGACCACAAAGAGAGTTTTTACTGTAACTCTTCTCTTCTGGTAATAATGAAAATGAAATATTAAGAGCTCTTCATTACAGGCCTTAGGGAAATACGCAAATATGTTACAACTTTCTAAAATATGTCCTGATTAAATATCTCATTTCTCCACTTCCATAATCGGGAGATAATAGACCAACTGATTGTGCTAAATGGATTCCAGCAAGCCTCACTGTCTTGTTCCATCAGGAGGGAATACTGATTTCTTCTCTGTGTCATCTTTGTCTACAAAGGAGAACTCCTTCCTCCTATTCAATATAAATTTCTTTAAAAACAAAGCAGAAGAAAAAAACCTAATAATCCAGGCTCTGTTTCTGTTTTATATATGAATATCTTAGATATAGATACATATAGATATGGGCTTCTGTACCTGCCCAGAGCAGAAGGGGGCAACAGAGGATGAGATGGTTGGATGGCATAACCGACTCAATGGACAGGAATCTGAGCAAACTCCAGGAGCAGTGAGGGACAGGGAAGCCTGGCGTGCTGCATCCATGGGGTCACAAAGAGTTGAACACAACTTGGCGAGTGAACACCAAATGGGCTTCCCAGGTGGTGCTAGTGGTAAAGAACCTGCCTGCCAGTGTAAGAGACATAAGAGATGCAGGTTCAATCCCTGGGTGCGGAAGATCCCCTGCAAGAGGGCATGGCAACCCATTCCAGTGTTCTTGCCTGGAAATTCCATAGACAGGAGCCTGGTGGCCTGCAGTCCATAGGGTCACACAGTCTTAGACATGATTGAAGTGACTTAGCATGCATGCATATATAGATACAGTTATAGATATGCATTGACCCATAATGTTGTGTTTTTCTGGTTAGGGAGATGAAGGATTTTTTTTTTTTTTGCATCCTTCATAATGCTTCTGTTTCTTTTGTTTATGATTTTTAATTTTTAAAATTTAGTTTTTATTTTATATTATAGTTGATTTATGATGTTGTGTTAGTTTTAGGTTGTACAGCAAAGGGATTCAGTTATACATATACATATATCCATTCTTTTTCAGATTCTTTTCCCATATTACAGAGTATTGCATAAGTTCTCTGAGATATATATATATACATATATATATATATAGTAGGTCCTTATTGATTATCTATTTTATATATAGTAGTTTGTATATGTTAATCCCAACCTCCTAATTTATGTTGTGGTTTCTTTTAAACTCCCAGGTATCTCCTATAACCAAATACGTGGGTAAAGGGCTCAGTTAAATTAGACAAGGATTAAGCACTTATTATAAGCCAAACACTGTGCTGAGATCTGGGTATTTAAGGATGAACGAGTTATAGATGCTTAGTGTCAAGTGATAAGACTATTATCTTTGCATGTAAGTCTTGTTTCATGCAATAGCAGTCAAAATATAGATGAGGTTTTGGAGATGGAGAACTCACCTTATTTGGAACATGCAAAATAACCTGGATGGGGTTTTATGGGCTCATCATCCACAGCTTTAAAGTTTATCATCCAGCAATAGTGAAGGTGGTCATTCCATAGTGGGAACAGCATGTGCAAGGAGAGAAAGCCGTTTAAAAGGTTGCATCATGTGTTGTAAGGGCAAGAGAAGTCCATTAGGATTGCTGGAGTGTAAGAGTGGGACAGCATGGGGGCAAAAAGACCAGTGTAGCTCAGATCATGTAAATTCATGAAGACTGGTCAAGGAACCTGACCTTTATCTTTTCAGAAATGGGGAATGAATGAAGGGGAGCTAGGAAAAAAGGTTACTTCTGAGACCTTTGTTTTCTTCCTGTCCAGAGCTTTGCTACTTAGCCACAGGAATACAGGTGATCGTACCTCAGAAGGTATCTGCCAGCATTCATTAAGACCAATGCTTAATCTCAACTGACAACATCAATGTCAAAATCAGAGCTTGGAGCTGGCAGTATTTCAGCAGAGGAGTCTTTGGAACTTCCACGAACTGGTTCAATAAACAATCTTGCTGTGAAACACAAAGCTTGGAATTTAGAAGGGTTTTAGCTGGCACATCCACAAAGTCGCAGCGTCCTGTCCACTGACTAATTCCACTGTGAAATGTTGAAATATAGCTCTTAGCTCCAAGAAAGCATGTAGGCCCCCATTTGCATGCAAATCGCTGCCATTCATGTGTGAACTACAGCAGGTAACAGCTCTGCCAGATGGAATAATTTGGGGTAGGGCCATCCTCCTTGCTAAAGGCCACAGGTATCCACACATGCAGCAGTGTACCTCATTTCTATTTTCCACATCACCCCCCAGGGGAATAATCATCTTAATAATGGGCATCAAGGCAAGGAACCTCCATCCCACCCTGTCATCATCTAGTAAACAAATGGTGCTAATTAGTGTAATACTGAGCTAATGTAATATTTGATGCAATTAGAGAATTGAGTCATAGCTACTGAGAAGGATAACAGGGGACATGGTAAATTGGTAAAGAGGACGCCCTTGGATTTTGAAAGGGTACAAAGAACAGTTTTCAAAGGAAGACCACTGTGCTCTCAATCTCTGAAATTGTTAGGGGTGTGTGTCTCTGGGATCAGAGTACTTTTTTTTTTTTTTTTTTTGTTTTTATTTTATTTTTTTAAAAGATAAATTTATTTATTTTAATTGGAGGTTAATTACTTTATAATATTGTATTGGTTTTGCCATACATCAACATGAATCTGTCACAGGTATACATACACGTGTTCCCCATCCTGAACCCCCCTCCCTCCCTGTACCATCCCTCTGGGTCATCTCAGCTTGGGGCTGGTGGTGCACAGAATGCTTTTTAAAAAATATTTATTTGTTTGGCTACTTTGGGTCATCGGTGTGACATGACGGATTTTCATTGCATCAGGCAGGATCTAGTTCCTTGACTAGGGATTGATCCCAGGCTCCTTGCATTCGAAGTGCAGAGTCTTAACCACTGGGCTACCAGGGAAGTCCCAAGTGCTTTGGTTGTTTTTTAAAATTTTTTAAAAATTTATTTATTCTTGGTTGTACCAGGTCTTTGTTGTTTCGCTTGGGCTTTCTCTAGTTTCAGCGCACAGGGGCTACCCTTCGTTGCTGTGCATGGGCCCCTCATTGCAGTGGCTTCTCTTGTCACGAAGCACAGGCCCTAGGCATGTGCTTGTGGCCCATGGGCTTTACTTGCTCCACAGCAGGTGGAATCTTCCTGGACCAGAGACTGAACCCATGTCCCTTGCATTCGTAGGTGGAGTCTTATCCACTGCACCACCAGGGAAGTCCCCAAGTGCTTGAATTTTAATCATAGCTCTACTACCGCTTACTAGCCAGGAGACTCTGAATGAGTAGCTTAAAATTTCTTGTTTAGCTGCTGCTGCTATGTTGCTTCAGTCGTGTCTGACTCTGTGCGACCCCATGGACATCAGCCCGCCAGGCTCCGCTGTCCAAGGGGTTCTCCAGGCAAGAATACTGGAGTGGGTTGCCATTTTCTTCTTCAAATTTTTGTTTAGATAGGAAGTAAAGAAAATAATACATGGTTAGTTTTAATCCTCTCATAATCATGTGAGGTAGGTCTGATTTAAGTAGTTTAACAAATTTCCTTATATGTAGTAAAGCTTAATAGTAATAATAATTATGATTACTATTAATAAAACAACCATAGAAGCCGGTTGAATTCAATATATTCAGCCATGTATTTATCCCTCATAGCTCAATCAGTAAAGAATCTGTCTGCAATGCATTAGACCTAGGTTTGATCCTGGGTCAGAAAGACCCCTTGGAGAAGGAAAGGGGAACCCACTCCAATATTCTTACTGGGAGAATCCCATGGACAGAAGAGCCTGGCAGGCTACAGTCCATGGGGTTGCAAGAGTTGGACACAACTTAGCAACGAAACCACCATTTATCCATGTAGTAGCTAATGTTGCTCTGGGAACACTGATTCATGGGTCTGATTTCTCCAATAAATAGGAAGCTCCTAAGGACAGAAACCATGTCTTCTCTCATCAGTAGTTTGCTCAGCAGTCTAAAACTTAGCAGGTGTTCAACAAACAGCTGTTAAATGCATATTTAAAAAAACCCTTTGGTGGTATTTGTTGTGTTGTAGTTCATTTATCCATGTAGTAGCTAATGTTGCTCTGGGAACACTGATTCATGGGTCTGATTTCTCCAATAAATAGGAAGCTCCTAAGGACAGAAACCATGTCTTCTCTCATCAGTAGTTTGCTCAGCAGTCTAAACTTAGCAGGTGTTCAACAAACAGCTGTTAAATGCATATTTAAAAAAACCCTTTGGTGGTATTTGTTGTGTTGTAGTCTTTCTCCACCTTCTCTTCTCTTCTCTTCTCTTCTATCATCATCATCATTGTCATCATCGTCCTCTTTTATCCTATTTCCAACAACAAAGAAATAACATGTGTCCCAGCGGGACTCACGTAGATGACGTGAAAGCAATGTTGCTGTTTAGTGGCGAAATTGTGTCCTACTCTTTTGTGACCTCATGGACTGTAGCCCACCAGGCTCCTCCATCCATGAAATTTCCCAGGCAAGAATACTGGAATGGCTGCCATTTCCTTCTCCAGGGGATCTTCCTGACCCAAGGCTTAAACCCACATCCCCTGGATTGGCAGACAGATTCTTTACCACTGAGTCCCCCGGGAAACTGGAAAGCAATATTGCAGACATTCAAATGTCCTCTAGGGCTACCTACCAGCTTGTCGATCTTTGATATTTTCATTTGAATCTCCAGACTTTTTTTATGCTTTCCCACCTCTGTTCTGTGGAGCAATTCTTTGGGCTTCATTAATCAGTTTGCTTGTTTTCTAGCTTCCTATTGCATTCAGCTGATGAGGACCTAGGAGGGTAGGAAGAAAGTGAGGGTAGATTTCTCTCTACTAGGTTTGGCTATTGCCTTTTTTCTTCTCTGTGTGGTGAGTTCTTGTCTGCATGCCCATATTTTAGGGTATGACATGTTTTAGGAAGAATGGGCAGTGCAGTATGGCTGAACTATAGTAGATATTAGTGGGGTAATACCTGAACAGAGGTTGGACTAGATTAGCTTTGCAGAAGCTTGAATGTATATTAAGAAATTAGGACTAGACTAGGTCAGTATTTTTCAGTCTCTTTTTTTCTTTCATTGAAACTATTTGTTGAAAAATTTGTATTCAGAAGATAAATAGCAAAGAAAAGGAGGTTCACTCTCAGTGGAAGCCAAGGAGATGGCCAGGAGTCCTGCCTACTTTTTCCATCTACCAGTTGCTCTTATTCAAAGGCAACTACACATCTACAAACTCCCTAGGATTTCAAAAAGCACAGTCTGAAAACCTGCTCTAGGTTAATGGGAAATCACTGGATCCATGTTTCAGAAAGAGCACCACCAACTCTATGGAGAGAGGAAGACCAAATAGTCTATTGCTATCGTGGAAGGGGGAGATGATGAGGACTCATAGTAAAGTTGTGATGGAAGAATGAAGAAGAGGGACAGATGCATAGCCAGGTCAGGGGTAGAGTCAGTGTGACGTTGCAATGTCTTAAATATAGACTGTAAAAGAAGTGGGAGTACCAAGATTGTCTGGGGTGTTCTATTCAGCTTAGATTGACTAGGAAATTCTGGATAATACTAGGAAACAAGCATGAGAGAACTATATTTCCCTTGTTCCAGAGCAGGGGGCTGTCATGCTAACAAGATAGAGGGCAATCCTCAAGAAAGAAAGAAAAAGCTCTCAGAGAAAGAAATGATGAATGAGTGTCAAGAATAGAACACAGTCCCATTATTCCATTATTCAAACATGAACTCCTTCAAAGAAGACTCAAGCTGGAGAGCTCTAAAATCTTAATGGTTTGGAAAGGGTATAGGGGACTCTCCAAAATATGATAGAGTTGGGTTGGATGTGAGATGATTGTGGGGAATGACAGGCAAAGTTTGAAACATGAAAGAGGTCAATTAAGAATGTATGAACAAGATATGAGTTCCCCAAACTGAAATATAGATTCTGAAACTTACCAAAGCCCACACACTAATTCATCATTTAAAAATGATTTAGGAATTAATGGATACTTAAAGTCAGTCAGTTCGGTCGCTCAGTTGTGTCTGACTCTTTGCAACCCCATGAGTCGCAGCACGCCAGGCCTCACTGTTCATCACCGTCTCTCTGAGTTCACTCAGACTCAAGTCCATCGAGTCTGGGATGCCATCTAGCCGTCTCATCCTCGGTCGTCCCCTTCTCCTGCCCCCAATCCCCCCCAGCATCAGAGTCCTTTCCAATGAGTCAACTCTTCGCATTGTGTGTGTGTGTGTGTGTGTGTGTGTGTGTGTGTGTGCACTCAGTCATGTCCAACTCTTTGCAACCCCATAGAGTGTAGCTGCCAGTCTTCTCTGTCCATAGAATTTTCCAGACAGGAATATTGGTGTGGGTTACCATTTCCTCCTCCAGGAGATCTTCCCATCCCAGGGATCCCATCCCCGTGGCTCCTGCATTGGCAGATGGATTCCTTACCGCTGGGCCACCTGGGAAGCCCGGGTGTTTGACACCTTTGAAGTATCACACCTTTCAGCCCATCATGAGCGGTGATCAGATGCCTAAATTCATACCTGATAATCAGTCAGAAGAATCTTGTGCTTTTGAGCATAACTGTCTTCCCTGAATTTTGAGTGAGGGAAGTTGCCATATGATCTTATATTAGGATTCTTCCATATCCACACGCTAGTCATCTGTCTGCACCAGGATAGAGGTTTCTGTTGGATTCAAGTAACTATAAAAATAGGCATGAATATCCGCATTATTGGACATAATGATAGTAATAATCATCAGCTTCTATTGCGTGCCTGGTCTGTGCCAGGCATTTTCATAAGTGCTGAGGGCACTGCTGAAAATGGGTCAAAAGTACTTTGTCCTCATGTAGCTTATATTCCAGTGAGGGGAGATAGAATACACCTTTATTGCCTTTTTAGTAATTGCATAATCAAATAAGTTGCATAATTTTATATGGTGACATATACTATTCAAAAATGAAACCGGAAAATGAAATAGAGAGGGACTCAGCAGGAGAATCTACTTAGGATTGACAAGGAATCTGTAGAGAAAATGAGAACTGACTGAAAATGATGCAAAGAAGCCAACTCAGGATAGCTCTAAAGTAAAAACGTTTCTAGAAGAATAACATGTACAAAGGCTCTACACTAGGAATACTTGTAGAATGTTTAAGGAAAAAACAAAGGCCCGTGTGGCGTTTCAGGTAACTAGGAAGAAGCGATAGTATGTTATTAGAGAACTAATAGGGATCAAAATGTGGAGAATTCTGTAGGTCATGCTTAGGATTTTATACCTTATTTTAATCGAGAGCTGAGGGAGCATTTTAAATGGAGTGATATGAAATCATTTATGCTTCTGAATATCTCTCCACCTGCTGTGTGAAGGATGGACTATGGTCAGGATAAGCTAGACTGTGCTGCTGTGAGAAGCCCAATACGGGTTTATTTCTTGTTCGCACAAAGTTAGTTGCTTATGCAAAGACTTCGTAGTCATTTTTGATTTCACCTCCTGCATAAAAACCATATGCTAGTCATAAGGCCATGTGCCCAAATTTCTAACAAATGGAGATGTTGGCAGAAGAGGTTCTTACTTTTTGTCAAGAGCATGTAAGAGCTGTGCGCTTTTCTTTTCATGTCTTTGTGCCATGGATATCACGTGTTGATACAGATAATCACAGGGTAGATGTTGCCTGGATCCATGAGTCAACACATGGAGAAGTTATTCCCTAGAGGTAGCCCCACACTCACTGAAGAAGACTCAGAAATTTAAGGGAAAATGTACTGATATTTGATTAACAGTAACTGCCTATTAACCACATGCCCCTGGCTTAGAAATTGTAATATTAGGGATACCAGTTACAGGCGGTCTCAAGGATCTAAATGGCATTGTTGGCTGGGACTTGGGAGGCAGCAACAGAGATGGTTCAGTTTCAGGACATATTTCAGAAGCAGATGGGTTTTATGTGGGAGGTGAAATCAAAGATAACTCTGATGTCTTTGGCTTAAGCAACTAAGTGGGTGATGGTGCTTGTAACTGAGGGAATGAAAATAAAACACTGGTGCATAATGAATATTTCAGGAGTGTGAGGATCAAAAGTTATGTTTGGTATTTGTTTGAATCTGAGTTGTCCATTAAGTATTCAAATGGAGATGTTAAATTAGAACTCAAACACTGGAACCTGGTGGCCAGGGAAAAAACCTGATCTAGGAAGAAATATTGAAAGTGATCAGAGCACTGGTAGATTTTAAAACTTAAAAGAACCTACCATCAAGGCTACTATATTCTCTATTTAGAAAACAGCAAAGCTTGAGGTTGAAAAGGGTTAAGTAGCATGGTCAAAGTTCTAATTACCATGTGACTAAGATAGGGTTCTTTTCCAACTCATTCTGCCAAAGATAATATTTGCTTTTGTATTATTAATACCATGTCAACTTTTTGTTCCGTTTTGTAGCTCTCAGCCCTCTTTTTTTTTCATGCAGGGTTTCACTAGTGGAGAGAGTTGAAATAAAAACTCTCATCCCCAGTTTTCAGGTGATGACTATGGGACATAGAATATTCAAGTTCACTGGCTAAGATCATATGATATATTTTAGTCAATCTTACTCTTGATCTGTGTTTCTTCAACCCTAGTACTTTACGCTACACTATACTGTCTCAGTCAATAAGAAGTTATATGGACATTTTACCCTACTCCATTTATTTCAGTTCAGTTACAAATGACCCTCCTAGGTATTTGTTCTGAGCCCAGGGAGGCCACAAATATATAGATACTTTCAGATGCTGACCTTTCAATGCACAAGATCAAGATGACCAGATACCCTTTCTCGTATGACTCATAGCCTTAAAGCTCATCCGAGGCAGAGTCTTCTCTGAAGTCCTCTTACAGGGTAGTGTTCTGCTCATTTTGTTTTCACTGTTGTAGAAATAAAGATGCTTTATTTGGTTACTTTCAGATCTGAGTTACATGTATAATCTAAAGAAGAATCACTGGGACTGGAAGCAAATATCATTTCCCCTCTGATTATGGACTATGAAAGAGAAAATGAGAAACAGGAAAAGCCATCTTTCTCTCCCTAAACTATCTCTATAGCTAGCTCTAGTCTTCTCCTATCTCCCATAACAAGAAATGTTTTCGAAATCTCTCTGACTGGATTCCTACTATATAAAACAATCACCATCAGGGGTAGGTCTTAGCCCCCTTATTGTCACCCTTCTATACACTTTCTGGGTAATATTAATTTTTGATTCTGTTTCTGAGGGCAATGAGAGGCCATTTACCTTATGTGCAATTGGAGAGACCTCTAAACTGTGAAGCTGAGAAGAGACTAGAGAGCAGAGGTCTGAGGCTGTGAAGTTTTCAGATTGCACCAGTATAATGATGTGGATATCAATAAAATGCTGGGAGAAATTTAAGGACTTCAGGGACATGTCTGGATTCTGCCCCTCCTCTGTAGTCCTGGAGTCAGAAGAGATTCTATCACCATGGTTATTAACAGCCTTGGAGATATCTGTCCTTTCTTTCTTCCTTTATGAGACAAGAAGATGCTTATGAAGGTCCTACTCTGTGTGGAGGGAGAATTTTGCAAGAAAATCCCAGTGGTCTTAGATTCAGAAATCTTGAGTTTACAGCCTCCCTCAACTATTTAGTAGCCATACAGGAAGTCATATTACTTCTCTGAGCCATGACTTCTGCACTAGCAAACCTGAGAATGAATGCTAATTCCTATTCTGCTTAACTCATAAAGTATCTGTGACACTCAAATGAGATGTAGCGTGTGGTGATGCCTTGGCGAGTAAAAGAAAGTCCACTTAATGTTTGGGAGGTATTACTATAGACACCTTAAGAATACAGAGAGATGAATCAGTCTATATCTTTAAGATGAGCACAGGAGGGAATTCCCTGGCAGACCAGCCGTTGAGACTTGGCACATTCACTGCCACGGCCATGGATTAAATCCAGTGTTGGATTTAAACAAATAAATAAATAAAATAAAAAATAAGCACAAGGACAAATGCAGAGGAAACAGCTCCTGTTTCTTTAACTTTATTTATTTACTTTGGCTGTGCTTGGTCTTTGTTGCTATGCAGGCTTTTCTGTGGCTGAAGAGAGTGGGGCCACTCTAGTTGCGGTGTGCAGGCTTCTCCTTGCGGTGGCTTTTCTTGTTGCAGACGACAGGCTCTAGGGTGTGCAGTAGCTGGGGTGCAGGGGCTCAGTAGCTGGGACTCCTGGGCTCTAGAGCACAGGTCCAATCGTTGTAGCACAGGGGCTTAATTGCTCTGTGGCATGTGAGATCTTCCTGAGCCAGGGATCGAACCCATGTCTCCTGCATTGGCAGGCAGATTCTTTCATTGTCAGGCAGATTCTTTACCACCAAGCCACCAGGGAAGTCCCCAAATTGTTACTCCTGATTGTAAAAACTACCCACGAATTTAGTGGCATCCGACAGCAACATTTCATCATGTCTCGCAGATGCCGGTGGTCAGGACGCGGAGCAGGGCTCAGCTCTCCCTGGCAGCAGCTGAGAGCTCTTAGTTGTACTCAGTTGGCAGAGGGGCTGGTTGGAGAGTCATGAAGACTTTGCTGGTATGTCAGGTTCCTTGGCAGCGGAAAGGGAGACTGAGCTCATCCAAGCCTGTCTTCCAGGGGACCTGCATGCAGTATGACAGTCTCAGGGCTGTTAGATTTCTTACAGCTGGGGACCGGCTTCCCTCAGAACAAGAGTCACCAAAGAACCAAGTAGATAGTGCATGGTCTCTTAGAATATAGCTGCAGAAGTCAGTGTCATTTCCACCACAATTTATAAATTCCAAGAGAAACCAGTCAAAAGTCAAGGGAAATAACCTGTGAGATTTCTCTGTATCAAGAACCTCATTTATTTTGGAATTTTCTGCTCCAGGAGACTTGGGTTGAGAAATAATATTATTTCTGAATCTAACAAATCACGGCTTCTATATATTTTCTGTAAATTTTGCTTGAAAACAAAATTCCTTCTGTACTCCGTCTTTCAGCTGTCTATGCATCTATGTTTACATTATGATATACAGCTAAGAGAGGACAAAAGATCCTTCAGATTCTGCCTGATACTTTGTTAGCTTCCCAGGTGGCGCTAGTGGTAAAGAACCCGCCTGCCAAAGCGGGAGATGTAAGAGACATGGGTTCAATCCCTGGGCCTGGAGGAGCCCCTGGAGGAGGAAATGGCACCCCTCTTCAGTATTCTTACCTGGAAAACCCATGAGTAGAGGAGCCTGGTGGGCTGCAGGCCATAAGGTTGCGCAGAGTCTGACACGACTGGAGTGACTTAGCATGCATCTGTTTATGAGGGCTTCCGTGGCGGCTCAATGGGAAAGAATCTGCCTGCAAATGCAAGAAACATGAGTTTTGATCCCTGGGTCAGGAAGATCCCCTGAAGAAGGAAATGGCAACCCACTCCAGTATTCTTGCTGGGAAATCCCATAGACAAAGGAGCCTGGTGGGCTACAGTCCATGGGGTCACAAAAGAGTCAGACATGACTTAGTGAGTAAAGAACAATGATCTGTTTATTAAGTAGATTTTCTATTTTCCAAATTACTGCAGGTAAGAATTCTGCTTAGTTTTCTGCCATTATGCAACAAGGGGACCCTTTACTCCCAGTAGTTTTTTCCTCACTTTCCTTTAAACTCATGAACCTCCTCAAGGTTCACTTTGCTTCCATTGAAAGTCTCCTTAAGGTCCTTAGATTACTTCTGCTCCACAGTCCCACAGTCTATTCCACGTATTTTATATTTTCCCCATCAGAATGCCACCATATTTCCAGATACCACATTCTGTTCAAGTTATTACTCCTTAATAACAGATGTCACAAAACCTGCTGTTTTAAACAATACTACTGTATGTCATGTATTGCGCATGTCAGAAATTTGATCAGAGCTTGGCTCCATGATTCTTTTGGCATTAGCTGAGATCGCTTGATGATACTCAGCTGCCTGCTGGATTGATCCTAAGGGTCTAAGATGGCCTTACTCACAAGTCTAGTGCTTTGAGCAGAGGGGCTGGAAGGCTGGATTCCTCTGGAGCTGTTGACTAGAAAACCTACGTGTGGTTTTTCCAGCATGGTAGTCTCAGGGCTGCCGAATGTTTTGCATGGCGCCAGGCTTCTCTTAGATAAGTGATTCTGAATGCAGCATGATTCTGTCCCTGGAGGAATATCTGGCAAAATCTGGAGATATTTCTGGTGGGGGCATGGGGACAGGGAAGATGCTGCTCAGCACTCCACAGCGCACAGGGGCAGACATTCCTCCCCTCCTTCCCAGGTCCAAGACAAAGAACTACCTGGTCCCAAATGTCAGCGTGGTCAGGGCTGAAAACTCCTTTCCTAGAGCGAGCGTCCCCAGAGTCAAGCAGAAGTTTCTGACCTAGACTTGAAGAAAGCAGCATCATATTCAGACCAGATTTTAAGAGAGAAGGGGATTAAACATCACTTCTTGATAGGGGTTGGTGAAGTCACATTATAAAAGAGAATGTGGGATGGAAACATTGTCGCAACCATCTTTAGAAAATACAATCTGCTGCAGGAACTGTCAGGGAAATCTGACTGTGATCCGAGCCACAGAAAAGGGGCAAGCCAGAACGCTTTAAGGATGCGGGAGGATCTGCCTCTTCTGGTTGGAGCGATAAATTGGGATTTCCGGAAAACATGACAATTCACCAATTTTTTTTTCAATGATACATTAAACCTTGAAAGAAGTGGAGTATTTTGAAAAACTCAGTTGGAGAGACAAACATTATAGATAGATAGAACAATAGAAATAAAGATATTCATTCTTAAGGACCAGCAGACTATGGGTTTTGGATTAAATCGGCTTGTTATTTATTTTGTAAGTAAGATTAATTGACACCAAGCCATATGTACTCTTTGGGTAGTTAACCACAGGGACCATGTGGCCCAAGGAGCCTAAAATATTTACTGCCTAGCCCTTTATGGGAAACTTTGCTGACCCCTTAGACTAGTTCATTAATTTATTTGTTTTTTTCAACAAATACTTCTTAAGTGGATGCTATATGCCAGAAATGTATCAAAGGTTGAATATAGAATGGTGAGCAAAACAGACAAAGAGTAGAATAGATAGGAGCAAAAAATAGTTATTTTGGAGGTGATTTTGACTATTAATAATGCAATATTTGAGAGCTATAAAGAAAATAACAAAGTTTTGTGTTTAAGCATATTGAGTACTTGGGAAAAGTGAGCCAGAAAGACTTTATAAAGAGGATAAAGGTAAGACTTGCCAGATGAGAAAGAGCCAGCAATGGGATATGAAGTCTGGTGATAAGAATTATCAGGGAAGTGAAGAGGGTACACAGAGTTCCCAAGGCAGGAAATAGCTTGGCGTGAGAGAGTAACTGAAAGGTGATGCATTTTGTTGGAACTTAGTAACTAGGATGGAAAGCATGCAGAAGCTGGGTTTGAAGAGCAGGCCTGGGGCAAGTCTTGGAAAGTTTTATAAGCCATGAAAAGGACACATGCTTTTAAATCCAAGTTTAACAGAAAACCATTTGAGAATTTTGAGAAGGAGAGTGAAATAGAACAATAACAATTTTTATTAGAAAAGGAAAAGAAAGAAAATTCTGGCTGCAGAGTAGGGATTCAATAGCAGGAGAAGAGGCCTTGAGAGATAGGTGAAGCAGCTCGTAGAGATTCTAGATGCTTTTGAACTGTGGTATTGGGGAAGACCCTTGAGAGTCCCTTGGACTGCAAGGAGGTCCAACCAGTCCATTCTAAAGGAGACCAGCCTTGGGTGTTCTTTGGAAGGAATGATGCTAAAGCTGAAACACCAGTACTTTGGCCACCTCATGCAAAGAGTTGACTCATTGGAAAAGACTCTGATGCTGGGAAGGATTGGGGGCAGGAGGAGAAGGGGACGACAGAGGATGAGATGGCTGGATGGCATCACTGACTCAATGGACATGAGTCTGGGTGAACTCCGGGAGTTGGTGATGGACAGGGAGGCCTGGTGTGCTGCGATTCATGGGGTCACAAAGAATTGGACACGACTGAGCAACTGAACTGAACTGAAAGATTCTAGATCAGAAATCATGATAGCATGATCTAGAAATTGTGCTTCTCAGACGTTTCTGTGCCCACACATGACCTGGGAATCTTGTTAATATGCAGAAGCTGACTCAAGAAACATGGGATAGAGCCAATATTGTTTGCTTTGAATGAATTTCCAGGTGATGTGATGCCCTGGTCCAAGCACCACACTTTGTGCAAAGAGTTTAGAGGTAAAGATGTGAAAAAACAGTGAGTCTTTAAAATGCCTTTTGAAACATTCATTTTACTAACACTTTTCCATGACTAGAAAGTCTTAAAGTAAGTATGCAAAACAAAATGATGCAAAAGAGAAAATCCAGCCCAGGCACTTGCAACCATTATAAATAAATCAGGAGTGAGAAAGCCTTTTGCAGAGCTTCAGATATGAGATGTATCCTGGGAGTTAAGAGTTTGTGAAGAGCATGTAGTTTCAACCAGTTAATGAAGAACTGCCCAGGGGATGATAAATTTTATTAATTTTTCTAATAAAATTTTATTGAGGGAATCAAAATGAAGAAAAGAGAGTCTCTGCCTTAAAAGAGATAGAGTATATTTGTGAATAATAGACATGGAATGTTAATATATCGTGAAAACCATTTCCACAGGGTTAAGGCTGGGGTGCTATGACTTGGGATCACCAAAGGGAAACGTGTCCTCTTGGTAAAAAGTTCAAGGATGGATTTCTAGAGTGATCTTCAAGGATAACTCAGAGAGTCAGAGGACAAAGGACAAGCAGAGTGTTCTTCGGAGAGAAGATAGCCCAACATTTAGAGACGGTGTAATGAAAGACACCGGCTCCTGTTTCAGTGCAAAGACTCGTAGTACGGACTGTCAGGAGGCATCTTGTCAGATTTCAGACTGATGTATAGTGCCATTAATTCTAGTCAATTCACACTAGCAAAAATATCCTAAGCTGTTAGCGTGGACCTGAGCATAGTAAATACCTAGAAAAAAAGAAAGTATCATCAATAACACTAACTAATGCCTATTAATAACCAATAAGAGATGCTGACACAGGCCCAGAAGAAATATAACCAATTCAAGTAACGTGCCAGAGGTCTCCCAGCACACAGGTGGGAGAAGCAAATTCCATCCTGGCTTGTTTCACTGTGGATACTGCCTTTGGAAGAACTTGCCGTTTATTTAGAGAAACAAGACCAATACACCTAAAATAATTAGAGAGAGATACGAAATCAACATTTCAGTTATACGCCAGATTGCAGTGCAGCTTCAAAATGAAAATAGCTTGCTGTTTTTCTTCTGATTTCAGAAGCAATGTTTCCTCCCTGTAAAATAATTCAAACATTACAGGATGGTATTGGGCAAGAGAAGAACATTCCCTGCAATCTCATCACTCTACCTAATTCCAGAAATAGCCATTTACAACTGCCCTGCTGTGTCTTAGTCACCCACGTGTGCCATCTCACAAAATGAAATAAGCATGAAAAAAAATTGGATCATACTATATATAATGTTATGTAATCTAATATTTCTCCCACACAAACCCACAAACCAGGGAACTATTTGAAGGTGAAAATACCCTTATGTTCTTCCTAAACCTTTATAAAGATGAATTAAATTCTTCTAGATAGATAAATGATTTCTTGGCCACTTGATATCCATCTAGCTCTGGCTAGTTCAGGTACAATTGCCTGAGTGTACTAACTGTTGTTGTGAGAATCCTCTCACCTCACTGTCCTTGACAAAGGGTCATAGATGGGTCACATGATAGGTTAATTCCACTAGCCCACCGCTCCAGCACATGGCTCCATCCTTTGCCAAGTTATTATCAAGATGTGCGTATGTGTATAGAACAAGTTGGGTTTATTTAGATGCAAATGCCTGCAATAAATTCATTAGTTTTTACAATGTGATCAAATTGTACAAATTCATCAGTTGTACAATGTGCTTAGCTCTGGCAAATGTAAATGGTAGTATAATCAGTCACACTTCCATTATCCCCAAGTAGCCTTCCTTTTACTTTTCACTTGATACCCTCCTCCCACTCCTGGCCCCAGGGCAACACTGATCTATCTTCTGGACCTATTGTTGTTCAGTTGTCCAGTTGCTAAGTCATGTCCGACTCTTTGTGATCCCATGAACTGCAACATGTCAGGCTTCCTTGTCCTTCACTATCTCCTGGAATTTGTTCAGCTCATGTCCATTGAATCGCTGATGCCATCCAGCTATCTCAACCTCTGTTGCTCCCTTCTCCTCCTGTTCTCAGTCCTTCCCAGCATTAGGGTCTCTTCCAGTGAGCTGGCTCTTTGTATTGAGTGACCAAAGTATTGGAGCTTCAGCTTCAGCATCAATCCCTCTAGTGAATATTCAGGGTTGATTTCCTTTAGGACTGACTGATTTGATCTCCTTGCTGTCCAAGGGACTCTCAAGAGTTTTCTCCAGCATCACTGTTTGATAGCATCGATTCTTTGATGCTCAGCCTTCTTTCTGGTCAGTTCTCACATCAGTACAGTACTACTGAAGAAACCATAGCTTTGACTATTGAACCTTTGTTAGCAAAGTGATGTCTCTGCTTTTTTTAATATGCTGTCTAGGTGTCATAACTTTTCTTCCAAGGAGCAAGCATCTTTTCATTTCACGGCTGCAGTCACTGTCCGCAGTTATCTTGGAGCCCAAGAAAATAAAGTCTGTCACTGTTTCCACTTTTCCCCATCTATTTGCCTTGAAGTGATGGGACTGGGTGCCAAGACCTATAATAATGCCTTTTCAAGGAAATCATATAAATGGAATCATAAAGTCTGTGGGTTTTTGTGTCTGGCTTCATTCCCTTGGTGTAATGCTTTTGAACTTCATCCATGCAGTTGGCGCTATCATAGTTTTGTTGCTGGGCAGTATTCCATTGTATAAGTATACCCCACTTTGTTTATCCACTCGTTCACCAGTCACCATGATTGACATGTGAGTATTTCCACTTTGGGGCTATTATGAATAAAGTCTCTATGAACACCCACATCCTGACCTTCGTGTGTATATATGTTGTATCTCCCTTATGGAAATAATTAGGAGTGGAGTTGCTGGAAGGTGTGCTCAGTGTACATTTAACTTTATAGGAAATTGCCACACCATCTGCCAAGTGGCTGCTCCTTTGCATTTCAGATCCCCACCAGCACTCAGTAACATCAGCCTTGATTGTAGCCATTCTTATGGTATGGTGGGATTCACGTGGTCTTGTCTGAAGTTTCCCTGGTGACTCATGATGCTGAGTTTTCATATGCATATAATCCATTCACATATATTCTTTGGAAAATAAGTTCTTTCTCTATTTTTAAAAGTTGAGTTGTTTGCCTTTTTGTAATTGAGTTGTAGATTTCTTCTTGTATACCAGATACAAGTCCTATACTAGACATTAGTATCTTGTATCTGATATTATCCCATAACTCATGAGTGCTTTGGTCTGTTTTTCTTTCTGCACCCAGTGGGGGCTTGATGAAAAGAGCTAATGAGTGGCGGTGGCCCCCATGGTAGGGTCCCCCTTGAATCTGGGCTCCCAGGGAGCCTCAGCTGTCAGGCTGGCCCACACATGCCCTTTAAGAACTTGGTAAAGTTTCAGGGTTTTTTTTCCTTCCTATTCATGCATATAACTATTAATACCACTTCTTTTGTGCCATTTTCTGCCAAAGATGAAATATTTCTTATATCCTGTCTCTCCTTGGAGGAGTTTCTCATCCTTTGAAATTCAGTTTGCCAGATGGTCTTATGACCACAGGGGCCTCAGAAGATTTTTAAAATACAGTTTTGTTGAGATTTCCCCGGTGGTCTGGCGGTTAAGATTCTCAGCTTCTGCGCTTCCATTGCAGGGCCCATGGGTTTGGTCCCTAGTCGGGGATCCCAAACTAAGATCTTGCATGCCTCGCAGTGTGGCAGATAAATAAGTAAAGTAAGCAATTTAAAAATAAGTAAAATATATTCTGTTGATCTGAATGTTTGATTGATACAATGAGAGCAATGTCAGCTTTCCACTTTCTGTGACTTAAGCTGAAGCTGGACTGCCACCATCCTCCCTGTGGATATGAGAGAAGACTCTTATTGCTGGCACCGTTGGAGGTGGTTATTGTGCGCCCAGTGAGCCCCCTGTGCCTGGGGCTTTCAGAGAGGAGAAGCTAGAGTTTGGGTCTGTTTGTAGCCTCCATCATGAGCGATCTGGGTCAAGGGCATGACTAGGTTTCCTTGCTCTCTGTAAACTACCAGGGGAGTCTCTTTCTCTGATCCTTGCTAAAGATTTTTTCATGAAGCTCTCATATACGATATTTCTCCAGAGTATTTCATTTTTCTTTCATTTTCTAAGGGCTCTTTCCTTTGGACATTTAGCCCAAGTTCTCTGGGTCTTGTTTTCAGAAAGTACAACTTTCACCAAGTGCTTAATTCCTTCTGCAAATGCTCCTGGGCTGAGAATTTCATTTATCCCATGTCTCAGAGGGAGAACCCTCCCCTCTCCTTATACAGTGCATCCGGAGCCTCAGGAGTGGCCCTGGCACCTTTCTCCATGGATATATCCGATCTGATGGCCCTATCCTCTGCTTCATATTCTACAAGCCTGCCCTTAGTGACCCTGATGCACTGAAATTCCCAAAATAAATTCTCAGAGTAGGCCTTCTTTAGGAACTTTGGCTACACATATCAGTATCCTATTTTCAGCTGCTTACACTCTGTTTCCAGGATGCTCTGTGTCTAAGCATATTGTCCTTGCATTTAGCCAAAGTCTAAAGGGTACGTTTCCTGACTGAGATCAGTGCTGACTGAATCACCCAATTCAGGGTGATGCAAGATGTGGGTTCCCCCTTCACCTCACCCTTACCCAAGGCTCGGATTCTTTGAAACACATATCAAACGGTTTTATTTTCTAATAAAAATGGGCTGAGAAAATAAAAGCTAATCGAGGGGTTATTATTTCAGAAAAGCCCGTGTACTGACATGATGATAAACTCAGTAAGCCATGATACCGAAGTCTGTATCCCAGCCGAAGATGTCTGCACTCGGTCGATGAGGATGCTGCTCAGGTGGGGCTGCAGCTGTGGCTGTGAGGTCTAATAGGCACGGTCACGAGAACCTCACTTCCTGCTTCCAGTACTCTCTTGAGACATGTTTACTACCAAAGTATTGCCTACTCAGTTGCAAAAGTGTGATGATAGAGGTTATTGATCTATTGTCTTGTTGGATTTAGTTAAATGAGATTTGGGGTTGGGCTTCCCCTGTGACTCAGCATAAAGAATCTGCCTGCAATTCAGGAGACTCAGGTTCAATTCCTAGGTCAGACCAGGTTCAGTCCCCTGGAGTAGGGAATGACAACCCACGCTCATATTCTTGCCTGGAGAATCCCATGGACGAAGATGCCTGGTGGGCTACAGTTCATAGGGTCACAGAGAGCCATGAGATCTGTGGTTAAGCAAACCTGCTTTCCTTCTTCTCTTCCCCCTTCCCTCCCAAAGAATTGGCAAGGCTCAATGTGTGAAGCTGGTCATATTCTGGGCTGTAAAGCAGTTGGATTGCCTCTTCTCTCCTTCCTCCTCCCCAGGGAAAGAAACCAACACTTTACAACACCTCTATACCTAGATGAAGACCACAAAGCCCAATCTGCCAAATGAAGTTCATCTCATTTAGGGTTAATAGTCCTGCATTTAATAAGGATAGGCCACAAAGTTCCAAACCCCTGTATCTCACAACTCAAATGCTAACATGAAAAACACCCTGATTGACTCAAAGAAATATATTTCCCTGAGACCAATGGTTTATGAAATTTATTCTCCAATTGGCTGACCTCTTGGAACACTTGTTTGCCATCATCAGATTTTGAAACCATATATCTCTTTTCAAGTGATGATTGTGCTGTAACCTCTGGCTCCATCTTCACTTCTGGTTTGGGTAGAGCAGATCTTGGCAATGAATGAAAACCATAACTGTCTTATCAAATAGCGGCAGTTCTTGTTTTAACAGTGCTAGAAATTAGTTTTTCAGGCTCTGATCTTGACAGGTCAGCTGTCAAAAGCGGGTGTCTGTGGCCATAAATTCATTGATCCCATACACAAAATTCTGTCTGCAAAATGCAAGAGGAAAGTAAATGTAGACGCACTTATGTACAAATGAAATGGTCTGCAGCTGTATGCCTAAGTCTCAGGACTTCTCCGGGTGAAAGATTTTTCTGGCTACTCATTTATCAAGCCTATCAGCCTCATTTAGCTTTCATTATCTGAAAGTTTTTCTCCAGCTTTCTGAACTGGGAGCCCCAGGCACCCTCAGGAGGGAGGCAGAACACAGTCTCTCCTAATCTTGATGGGCTGCAAGTTTGGGAATCCATTTACAGGCTTTTATTTTACTTTATTTTTAATTTCCACTGCAGTCTTTTAAACAAAAGGTTTTGTTTGAAAAGGATGTGACTTTCTGTGTTCTGATCTTACATATCAGGTGCTCAGAGAGATGGCCTCACTCAGAAATGGTGAGAGTTTACCACTCTGGTCTTAAGATTTGAGCAAGAGCTCAAGGCTTTGTGGAAATAGGGAGATTCACTCAGCTTAGGGCGTTCGGCTTCAGGCTGATGTGAGGGAATAAGAAACTTTCTTGCTCAACTCGAAGGATCCAGGATCCTGGAACATGATTACTTTGATGTGTTTGAAGGCAGAATTTTGGTTTCTCTTTGAAGTATTTTTTCTTTCTTTGTCAGAGTACAGGATGCCTGAAGGCCAGGGAGAGAGAAATCTGTATTGAAAAACAATAAAATAAAAATCTTTAAGCCCGAAATACTTTCAGACAAAAGAAACAGGAATAATAATTACAGGTTGGAGGAATCTTTTTTTTTTTCTCATGTAGTTGCACTTTGATTTAAATGACTTAGCCTTGGGATGGCTCAAAAAGTGACTAACATAATTGAGGGCTGCCCTCCTTCCTTAGTGGAGAAAGATTGCCTGTCTACATGGAGTTGGGTCCTAGGAGGAGCTACTGCCCTGTCTCCAAACCCAACAGGTTCTTGGGCCCCACAGCATCTTAGAAATACCTTAGAATATAAGACACTGTCCCACAGAACCTTAATGTGCGCCTCCTCTGGGAGATGGGCACCTCAACCATAGCTCCTTGTAGCCAGAGGACTGTTGTGTTGAGTTTTCACTCTCACCCTGGCCTTGACCTTCTGACAGATAATTTGACTCTGATTGCTTCCTTCCACTCAGCCCTCAATCACATAAGGACATGTGATGGGATCTGGCTTCATTACCTTTGCTAGTTATTTTTATCAAAATCTTATTTTCCTTTTATTGTGAAAGGAAAGAAAAACCTGTTAAAAGCCCAGAAAAGCATAAAAAGGTAATCATGTTATTCATAATTCCACCACTAAGATAAATCCAAATATTGCATTTAAATATATTTCTTCCCACTTTAACCACTGCCTTTAGAAAAAACACACAATTGAGGTCACATTGTATGTACCTTTTTTATATCCCGATCTGTTACTTTGTTATTATGGATTTTTAACCTACTGCTTTTTCTTAAGTTTTTTATAATTTATTTATTTTTGTCTGAGATGAGTCTTAGTTGCTGTGCAGACTTTTCTCCCATGGTGCAGAGAGGGGGCTACTCTCTAGTTAACAGGACTAGCTGTTCTTAGCATGTAAGATCTTCCCAGATCAGGGACTGAACCCGTGTCTCCTGCATTAGCAGGCAAATGCTTTATCACTGAGCCACCAAGTAATCCCCAATTTGTACTGTATTATTTTAAAATCACTTTCTCCTTTGAGTAGCTCTTCAACATGGTAGGTAGAAAGGCATTTTTTATTATTCCATTTTATAGATAAGAAGATGGAATTTCAGTGAAGATAAATTTATTCAGAAATATTTATTGCCTCTTGTGATTCAGTACTATGCTGTAAAATGTGCTGTGGTCACTAAGGTAAGTGGTGGAAACATACTTAGAACACAGATCTATTGGCTCCTAAATATATGCTAATTTAATATCTCCAAGTTCCCCAAATCTATATTAGTAATAGAGAGTTGATCTTCTAGAGGAGAATGGCATTCAGGCAAGGTTAGAACCTCTGGAGATTGGAATAAGCAAGGCAAGGTCCAATCCAAGAACCTGAGCCTCTAGAGGCAGTTTATGAAGACAGGGTTTTGACCCCAGGGAATAAGATAAAAAATCCAAATAGCAGGATCACAGACTTAGGTCTAGAGGAAGATCATTTCTACTGCAGCTCTGTATCAGTGGTGGAGATTTGAGCTAAATATTTCATTAGTTATGAGGCTCAGACATTAAAGAATATGCCTGTAATGCAGCAGACCCGAGTTCAATCCCTGGGCCAAGAAGATCCCCTGGTGAAGGGAATGGCACCCCACTCCAGTATTCTTGCCTGGAGAATCCCATGAACAGAGGAGCCTAGTGGGATACAGTCCATAGAGTCGCAAAGAGTTGGACATGACTTGGTGACTAAATAACAGCACAATTTCTTTAGTTTTTTCTCGTTGTACGTGGAGATTTGTAGAGGTTTCCTAAGACTTAATTGAGCCAATAGATCTTCCCTGGTGGGTTGGACAGTAAAGAATCCTCCTGCAATGTGGGAGACCTGGGTTCGATCCCTGGGTTGGAAAATCCCCTGGAGAAGGAAATGGCAACCCACTCCAGTATTCTTGCTTGGAGAAGTCCATGGACAGAGGAGGCTGGTGGGCTTTAATCCATGGGGTCACAAAGAGTCAGACACTGTTAAGGGACTCACACTGAGGAAATGTATGATGATACTAAAGTAGCACCTTAGCTACAAGGGAAACTGGCTGTGGGGTTAATGGACAGTCTCTGCATAAGCTCTGTGAATTTTTTTGTGAATCTAAAAATGCTATAGCCGAAAGCTTTTCTATTATTTTAGAAAATTGAGGGAATTCCCTGGTGGCCCAGTGATTAGGGGTCTGTGCCTCCACTGCAGGGGGCACGGGTTCAATAGCTGGTCGGGGAATTAAAATTCCGCCTGCCATTCGGCCAAAAGGAAAAGGAAAGAAAGAAATTGAGTAAGAGTGTAGCAGACCCAGGTGAAGAGAAGTGGCATTCCAGGCAGAAGGAACTGGAACGTGGAGAGGAGGGCACACCATGTGCATGAGAAGGATGAGGCCTTAGAGCTGGAGTGTGCTGGAGCTGACTGTCACGGCTGGGTCTCGATTAGAAAGGGCTTTCTTTTCGGCTGAGTGTAAAAGTGTTAGGACTTATTCTTCAGGAAATAGGAATTGATTAGGAAATTTTAGTTAACATAGTCTATGTTTGATTTTATTTAAGATAAACATCAGCACCATGGAGGAGGGCCGGAAGACAGTGTGATGAGATCAGCAAAAAGGCTGTTGCAATAGCCTGGGCCAGAGATGCTGCTGCCCGGGGCTGGGCAGTGGGCTAGAAGCAGAGGATGGTGTGGACAAGGATGAAGAGGTGGAGCCCTCCTCGCAGCTGAGCTAAAACCCTAGACAGACAGGGCCTTATCCCAAGTGCTTCTTCCTACCTCCACTCCCATGACTGATTATAATCCCAGTGGAAAGACAGGTGAAGTCTGATCAATGCCAAGCAGAGCCTCATTCCAGTGCTCCTCCAAGCCAGAGCAGCGCAGGGAGGAGACGCCCGTCCCCAGTGCCGAGGAGGTTGCGCAGCAGGTGTCAGGAACTCAAGTCCTGGTGCAGAGCAGAATGTCCGGTCCCTGGAACTGACATGTCATCATTGCTTCCATCGTAACTGTAAATCACAAGGGAGTAAAGGGGACCTTCATCACACCACCCAATCCAGGGCATGCAGCAGACCACACAGGGTTAAGCAGCCCCGTGCCTGGGCTAAACACTCCTGGGGATGAGATGCAGGCTGCCCAGATCCATAGCATGAGTCCCCTAAGTCCAGTATCACAGGGTCCAAAGAAGGTAAGGAGTCAACACCTTAGCTCTGTTTGTCTGAGTTTGTCTTTTCACTTTGACCAGCATCTGCATCCAGCTGCAGGATCTGATCCCGAGTCCCAGGGCTGTTTCCTGAGACTCAGTGGAGAGATAGCCACCAGGTTTCCTTTTCACTATACCAGTTTCCAGAGTGCGACATCTTTGATGTCTTTGCAGAGGGCTTAGGTTAGATCTTAACTTTGCTCTTCATGGAAATGCCCCACAACTGAATTAGGGAGAGCCTCAGAGTATATGGTCGTGCTCTAACTAAACGATTCTCATCGCTGCCAGGCATCCTGTTATTTAGGGTGAAGTGGGTCTTAGCTGGTATCACATCCAAAGTGACAGCAGGGGTTTCTAGGTTCCTTTAAACTGGTTCTAGAATCACATAGCTCATTCTGATGTCTACTGTAGGCTTTGGGGTTCTAGTATCTTCCAGGCAGAGCGGCCCAACAGATTCTGAAACTGTGGCCTCATAGTCAAGGCTCAGTGTGTGCTAACCTTGCTGAAGATATCAGGGCTATGAGAAATGCTGGGAGAGCAGAAGTGTCCTTAAATGATGCTATTGGTGCCTCCTTTAGGGCGCCTGGCGACACTTTTCCATGGAAGGGTAATTCTTTTTGCTCAGCCTAACTAGGGGTCTTGTGGGTTTTCTCTGATGAAGGGTAAGATGCTGTCTGTGACAATTTGAATTTTAACCCCTTGCTACTGAACTGATGGTCCATGGATCAGCAGCTGCAGCACCTGGGAGCTTGTTAGACAGGAATAATCTCAGGTCTCAGGATCAGAAAGTGCATGTAAAACCCCTGGGCGATTTGTCTGCATATTACAGTTTGAAGATCACTGCTTTCATCTTCAGCAGTGGTTCGCAATCTAGGCTGGGTCTTAAAATTTTCTGGGAGCTAAATCATCGGTATCAATCCACTACTGATCAATTAAACCAGAATCTCTATGGATGGGACTCAGGCTTTAGGAAGTTTTAAAATCCCTCTTAAGAGATTCTAACGTGCAGCTAAGTCAGAGCCCCAGTGACCTGGAAGAGTAGAGGTTTTCAACCAGGATCACTGGGAAAGCATTAACTTTCCTCATGCCCAAGCACTAAGATCCTGGTTATGCTGGCTCTAGATGGGGGCCAATATCTATATTATTTACATCTCACCAATTAATGATGGAAAATCTCTGATCAGACAAAGGGTTTATCATTGTTGCTCAGGCTCTGCAGGGATGCGGGGAAGGGAAGCAGTCTCCAGGGTATCTGTGTCTGCAGGTGTTTCTGAGCCAGGATAGTGTCTCCTTGACCATCTTAGGGTGCCTGACAGAGATGGGATGCATCCATTAGATCCTGCAGGCTTGGGAGGATGTGGCAGATCCAAGAATACCCATGTGTATTCTTGACTTCTATCTACCTATGAGGGAAAATTACAAAGTTTGCGGTAAGACAGTGAGCTCTTGGTCCTGCTTGCAGTTGGCATTGGGGTGCAACACAAGCTTTAGACCTGGGTCTTTGTTACTGTCTTCACTGTTAAACTTCATCTTGCCCTGGTGAAGCAACTGATCTCAAGGACCACTGGCCTGGGCAAGTCAAAGGAGCATTAAAGAAAGAGGGCACTTTGTGGGAGGCACGATGACATGGCCTCAGTGGGTGGACAGAATAAAATTGGACATAAATGTTTATTCCGTAAACAAGTTCCTACAAATTGATTTCATTTCAAGCATGTGTTGTCTTCAAGATCCAGGTGAGCTGATGGAGGAGGTGGAGCTCTACCTGTCACACCTTTATTCATTCTAAGGTTGTGAGATGGCTCTGGTCTCTGGGAGGCTTCTAGGGCTGCTGACTACGTAGCTGTCTGACTCAGGAGCCCACTTCAGCAGTTGATTTCTAAGGTCTGCACAGGTGCCCACCTGCCCCTCACACTCCCTTTTTCCTTCACAGCTGGCGACGTGGGATTCGGAGAAGGGCCTGAATGGCAGTCTGCAGGAAAGGCCCATGGGCAGCCGCCTCCAGGGACTGACTCTCAAAGTGGTGACTGTCTTGGTAGGATCCTGGGCATGTGGGGGAGGTCTTCCATTCAGGCTTTGAGTCAGGGGCTTTTCTCTGGCTTAATGCTGAGTTTGGAGACAAGGGGATCTTAAGTAGTGGCTTGAGCTTTCATAGGCTTTTCACTCACAGAATTCTGTGAATACTGAAGGAAGAGTAAGATTGGAGATGCTGCTCCAGGGCCTCTGAGACCCTCCTTGGCAGGTCCCTGGGCTGCTGTAGAAAAGGGCCACTCATCTAGAACCAGGGCTGAACCCCAGAGTGGGGATAATGGCTCTACTTGTTTTTGGATGTAGGATCTTAACCTACTGGTTGTCCTTAGGAGATTTTTGCTGCTAGCTAGAGTCCCCAGAAAGATGTTGGGAAGACATCCGTCTAGAATCCAGCACCATTGATAAGCCCACGTGACGCAAAGTTTACACTGAAGACCATTGGCCGCAATTTCTCTGCATGGTTGTCCTGGAACCACAGACTTTGACATGTTTCAGTTATCTTAAAAGCATCTTCCTTCCCATTTCTTTCTTCAACATTTTAGAACTGGAGGAGACATTTTAGATTTATCTCTTATTAGCTGGGAAGACAGGCAGTGACATTCCTGTAGTCCCCATATCACACCATGAATAAGCATTGTACCTTATTCAGCCCCCCCAAATTAAATTAATGAAATGAGGTCTCTGGGGCTGTTGCCATAGGCCCCTTCTTTTTCAGTTTCACAGGATTATGGTGGGGAAGGCTGAGGTGTTTTCCAGATGACCATATGCCCTACAAGGGCGCATGGGACACAGCGCAATGTGTTCATGTGCCCCTGGCCTGCCTTTGGACTTTTGGACAGTGAGGTTTAATCTGCCGTGTGTTTGACCTTGTCTTGTGACTCGGCATCCATTTTTCTAGTCCAGTCTGATAGATGTAATAGTCTTCTCTCAACCCGGTTCACAGAGCTCTGTTGTCATTTATTATCCCAGATGAGAGGTATTCACATTTCTTATGTGTGTCCTCAAGAATTACTGCATTTCCAAAGGACAGAGTTCTGAATGTCACAAATGAAGGCATGAAAACAAGCCATGTTATCCTAGGAGAATGGGACGCTGAGCTGAGTCTGAAATGACAGAGGACAAATAAATCTGTTCCTCCATCAGTATGCTGGTTGGAGGGATTTTCCTGTGCACTGTATCCTGAGTGTCCATAAACCACTTTAGAAAAGGTTGGAGAGGTTCAGACTCTAGGCCTAAATTGGGCAAATACAGTGCGTGTGTCCACAAACGTCCTGAAATTATGGTTCATCAGAGTGGTCTCTCCAATAAGGCCCCGGGAAGATGTGTGTTAATGAACCAGTGATTTAGTTGAAGAACGTTCATTCTGTTGTCCTCAGGAAGAACCTTTTGTGATGGTGGCTGAGAACATTCTTGGGCAACCCAAGCGCTACAAAGGGTTCTCCATCGACGTCCTGGATGCGCTGGCCAAGGCTCTGGGCTTCAAATACGAGATTTACCAGGCCCCCGACGGCAGGTACGGTCACCAGCTCCATAACACCTCCTGGAACGGGATGATCGGGGAGCTCATCAGCAAGGTAGGTCCCAAAAGCAGATCCATGGGGAGGGGCCCCCCGGTCTGCCTCTGGGGTGATGTCTTAATTGGGCCCATTATGAAGCTGGAACCTCAGGACCCGCTAGACAGATCACAGTCACCCTTCTCCACACGATAAGAATCTCTTCCTCCACCCTCACCCTCCTCTCTGCTGTATCATTCTTACTTTTATTTTCCAATTCCCAGGCACTCTGGGTTTTCCTTCTGTGTCCATTGCTATCATTCCTCTGAAACCCCCATTGTGCCTATTCTATAATCTACCCTTCATGAAATCCACCCCCACATCTGAGCTGCAATAGGAGCCCAGTTCTTATGGGGACAGGGATGGGGAAGGCCGTGCCTGCTTACTCTCTTCTTCATGGCCCGCAGAAGTGGGCGGGTGTGTCTTGTGTGTGTCCACATGCAGGTATGTGTGTGAACGAGTGTAGAGGTGTGTCTGCATTGCTATGGATAAGTGAAATCACATTCCCCAGTGCCTCAGATCAATTTCAAATCTTTACTCTTCCTCTTTCCTGTAGAACCTGGGTCCCCATGGCGTCAGGCCAATTCACTGTGCCCCCCTCCTTTCCCTGCCCTCTAGGGTATTTACTGACAGCTGTTCACATTGGTGGGTCTGCTCAAGCCCTCCCTCACCCTCAATCTGGACATTTCTGACATCCCTGCAGATAACCCTGGGCTTCCGGTGCTTTGACCGATCACCTCCGGTGGCCTTGGAGGGCCTGTCCCCGTGCATCCTGTTGGCATCTGGCGTGTTGCTGTCACCGTCCCTCTCCATGGCTACTGCCTTTCATCCTTCCGACTCTGGTGTTTTATCTTAAGACACAAGTCCTTTTCCTTATAAACCCGTAAAGGCAGACGGGATACCTGTGTTCTCTCCAGTTCCTCCCAGGCTGTCATTTTTTTCCCAGTAGCATGCATTCTAATCCTGTTAATGACAAGAAATTGCTCATTAAATCAACTTAATATAAAAAAGGAGGTGAAAACAAAAGCCAAACCCATAACAACTTTATTGTGGAATAATTTATAAATAATCCATGCCCATTTCAGATGTAGCATTCACGATTTCGAGGAAATTTAGTGAGCTGTGCTACTATTACCATGTCTAATTTTGCAATACTTCCATCACCCCAATGAGATTCGTTATACTCATTTACAATTAATCCCATTCCAACCCAGCCCTAGGCAACCCTTACTCTACTTTCTAAGTCAATAGATTTGCTTTTGCAAATATGTGCTATAAAAGCAGTCATTCATACCAGGCTTTTGTCTCTGACCCTTTTCACTTGGCACGTGTATTTGAGGTCATTCTTCTCTAAGATTTCCATGCCTTTCTGGTATGGGCATCCTTTCCCACCTGGCATGCCCTCTATGGTTGTCCAGATAAACCCCTGTTCCCTTCATCTTTTGTGATTCTCCTAAATTATTTTTGATTTCTTGTTACCTTGAAACCTTGACTTGGTTCTATTACCTACCTTCTGACTCTGACATCCAGGTTGCTGTATGCAATTAGAGGAGAAAACCACAAGTTTGTCCAGATAGATGCAGAAACAATGTGCGGCCTTCCACCTCCGCTGGGCCTTCAGGACAGCTCCGGTTCCTTAACATGGCCTTTTACTGGGTCCCTTAGCAACATTCCTTAGAAACTGCTGCACAATTTTATCTTTCTCCTCAAGCAACCTAATAATCTCCTATCTTAAACTAGAAAAAAGAAGTGCTCCTCTATTAAGGAAAGAAATGAAGACATCTGAACATGAGATTCTGCTTCAACTTCCTATAAAGATCACATCTGCAGACGTGTGCTCTCGCCTCCAGTTTCAGAGCGAGGAGTCTTTTTCCTCCCATTACAGCTCACCCCTCACTGGTGTCACCAGTCACCCCCCTCCGCCTTCTCTGGATCTGGTTTCATATGCTAGTTTCCCTCCATCCTATGTTGTTAACCTATCCTGATCCCCTAGATTTCCTTCTCAGTCCTTAAATATTCCCCAAGCATAAACAGAACAAACAAACCAAAAAAACCTCCCTGGATCTTGGGTTTCTGAGAAGAGAAGCAAAAACGAGCAATGCACGTGTGGCAGGTTTGAGAGCTGACGTGGCCCCTCCAGCAGTTTTTCTCTCTATTCTAGGAATGTTAGATTTCAGTTTGGCAATCAGTATATCCAGCCTGTGCACTGGACCTGATAAAGTTCTTCTATGTCGTTTTCCCCAGTTTGAATATGCAGTTTGGATAAGCTGTCACAACTGGTCATTCTAAAATAAACCCAGTTCTGACAGGCCTCCTACTTAGAGAGCCAAGATAGAGATGATCACTGTACAATTTTAATGCTCTATGCCAGCATCAACTCAGGCGTAAGGATCTTAGTCTCCACCAGTCTTGGCAGCTTTAGCCTCACAATCTAGTTTCATCTGAATGGGGTCTTTGTCTATTTTTAAATTAAGCTCATCTTAGAAAGCAGAAGTCTTGGGAGGTACTTTTGAGGTCACAGCAGAGGAAGTCCTGGGGCCCCTTCAGTGCCTGGCTTTACTAAAGGGAGAGTCAGCCATATGTCTGAGAAGCCGTGAGTTAAGGCAAGCGGAAGGGGGAAGGTGATCCCTTTTTTCTTGGAATATGCTACTCGCTGGCATAGAGCCTGCATATACAGCAATTTAGGACTGATACTCTAATGAGATTCAAGGTAGTTGTACACTCTCCATATAACTTCAAAAGTATTTTAGAGAAGAGATATATCTGTGTGGGCTGATGGAGTTTGGAGAGGTTTGATGGAATAATGGAAGGTCCCTGTGGTCTTGAAGTAGAGGAAGGATGAAGACAAGTCCAGAGGATAGAAGACAGGGTGGGGAGAAGGGTGGGCAGTAAAATGGAAATACCAATAAAAGGAAAGAGATAGTTCACTAAGGGAATCATTACGAAACTGAAGAAAACCTGCAATTCACATAGAAATGAACATGGTGATAGACTCTTTCCTCCAGAAGTGGTTTCCAAGAGTTTTTAGGGTTTGGGGGAGACATGTGTAAGGTAAGGTGGTAACGGCAGAAAATCCTGATGCTGGATTTTCCTTACAATGTTCAAAGTCACGAGGCGTCAACACTCGAAGCCTTTTCCTCTGAACAGCCCAAAGGGCAGCGGACAGGCCTTGGGCGAAGGTAGAACCCAGCAGTAATCTGAGGACTGCCTTCTGACCAGATGGGTTTGCCTTGCAGAGAGCGGATCTGGCCATCTCCGCCATCACCATCACCCCGGAGAGGGAGAGCGTTGTGGACTTCAGCAAGCGGTACATGGACTACTCGGTGGGAATCCTCATCAAGAAGCCCGAGGAGAAAATCAGCATCTTCTCCCTCTTTGCTCCGTTGATTTTGCTGTGTGGGCTTGCATCGCGGCGGCCATCCCCGTGGTTGGTGTGCTGATATTCGTGTTGAACCGGATTCAGGCCGTGAGGGCTCAGAGCGCCACCCAGCCCCGACCATCTGCTTCCGCCACCTTGCACAGCGCCATCTGGATTGTCTACGGGGCCTTTGTACAGCAAGGTACCGTCCAGGTTTCACCAGGCTGGAGTAACCCCAAGGTCCTGGA
This sequence comes from Madoqua kirkii, assembly GCA_006408675.1. Taxonomy (NCBI): domain Eukaryota; kingdom Metazoa; phylum Chordata; class Mammalia; order Artiodactyla; family Bovidae; genus Madoqua; species Madoqua kirkii. Next base: position 95,846 of record SJYC01143003.1, read on the forward strand.
GGGACTTGTCCACTGACGACATTCTAGATTCATGTTCCCAAAGTCATTTCAAATGCAATTTTATTTAACTTCTAAGATGGTCGTAATGTCATGCGATACGCCAAGTATTATCAGGTAGAAAGTAAAGGAAATGATTAAAAAAAAAAGGAACTTCGAGTCCTGATTTTCCTCTTTAGATAAAATTAACTTCTAGCTCTGCTTTGCACTTTCCTCCCCTCCCACATTAGATTGATTGTTATGCAGACGGGGTTGTCACATGAGACTATCTTGCTTAAATGTGAAGTCTTCATGGGCTAGAAAATCACAATTGTTTTGCAGTCATCTAAGCAATACTCCAGCCATTCTTGAGATCCAGTCTCCTATCTCAGAGAAATCTCGATAGCAGTTGGGGAGTTACAGTTTTGATGGGAAACAACAAAATTGCAAAGTTCCTAATGTGAGTCCTGGACTTATCTGCACTATAGCAAAATAGGTATTATCTGCTTGAGAGGTTATATAATAATAGTCAGCAAGGAGCTTTCTTCTGCTACCACCTGAGACACCGAGGAGGAATGATTGACCTCAAAGAGGCAGCTTCGGACTATAAGTCATATACAATGATTTCTGAAAATCATAGAAAAAAGTCATCTAGTGAGGGCCGAATGTTAATAAAAGTGATATGGTGCATCTCATTTCTGAGGCTTGAAAGACAGCTAGAGAACCCTCTAGGTAGAAGGTAATTTTACATTTACAGAATTCCTGAGACTGTTTCATGTGAATTTAAAATGGATAGGAACCTTACATAGGGTTGCAACCCTGGAGTTCTCGACACAGTGAGGAGAATCTTCTAAGGGGAAGAGTTTGATATTCAGAACTCTACTGTTGGCATTTTCAAAAGCATCCTATCACTGAAAACGCCAGGCCTGGCTTTTCTGTGTTTCGTGGTCCTCCACCCCTTTCTGAGGCTGGTGGTCCTAGGATTTTATTTCCACAACTGTCAGAGTCCACCATAACCAGCTGGCAGTCACTTTCTTGATCCTCAGCTCATCACCAGGGGAGGTTCCCAATGGCTGGCTGCAGGGCAGAGAATTTCTGGGGATAGGGGTGAGAGCAGAAACCCTGGACCGATCCCCTTTGCCTGGCTCCTGCAGGTGGAGAATCCTCAGTGAACTCCATGGCCATGAGGATCGTGATGGGCAGCTGGTGGCTCTTCACACTTATCGTGTGTTCCTCCTACACAGCCAATCTCGCCGCCTTCCTCACAGTGTCCCGGATGGACAACCCTATAAGGTAAGGTCCAGTACTCCTTCCAGAAGGCTGTAAAGAGAGAATGGAAACCTGGCCATGGTGGCCTGGTGTCATGGAGGCAGAGAAGGACTCCTCCAGATCTGCAATTTGATGGTAGTAATCTTTAATGCATGCGGAACTTCACTCCTGTTGTATTTTATGTCCAATTAAATACATGGATAAATTCACTGACTAGTATTGCTTTAAACAGTTAAGTAACTAATAAGTCAAAAAATTTAAAATCAGCAAATGAAATGTCCTCAGACATTTCAATATTGATTACCAACTTATTTAATCAAAATTTTATAAACATTTCATTAAAACCACAACTCTAATATATTTCTCCAGTTCTCTAATCTTCAAACATCTGAAAAATATTTCTTTAAAGCATGCCAATTATTGTAGTGATTAGAAAAGGTATTTCACTTAGAGTTATAAAAGTGTAAAATTATTGAAACCAAGAACTAAAAATGTTTCATTTTAACCAAAATGTTAAAAATAGGGCATAAAAGAATTAGTTCAATGTAGTGAAATAACTCAGAAATGCCTTTGCTTTAAATCAGATTCTCACATACTGTGTGAATCACAAAAGAACCTGGATAAAGTGAACGTCTGCTGGCTGTGTGGTTGCTGAGCTGACCAGTGGCACAGATTCAGTCCACACTTCTTTGGGTGCAATATCAACCTCAATATCACCTCTTTCTTTATCCCTGAGTATGCTTTCTGTGCACCTGCCTTTGGTAACTGCTCCTTTAATTCATCATACTTACTGTCATTATATCAATTCTTTTGATCCACGAGCCTAGTCAAGGCATCCATACTCAACCAGCTTCTGTAGCTCCCAAGTGTCTGTTTGAAAGAGGAAAGATTCCTTGATTAGGATTAAAAATTCAGAATGATATGGTCTAGTTTTAATTTTAATTGACATTTTTATTGAGATAATTATAGATTCACTTGCAATTCTAAGTAATAATGCAGAGAGATCTCAGAATATTTTATAGCCAGTTTCACCCAGTGGTAGCATTTTGCAAAACCAGGATATGAACATTGATACAAGTGACTAATTCTATTCAAATTTCTCCTCTCATATTTGTACTCCTTTCTCTGTGTGTGTGTATGCATTTGATTCTATACAGTCTTATTGTATATGTGGATTTGTGTATCCACCATCACAGTAAAGATACTAAGTATAATAATTTTGTTTCTACAAGAATTCCTTGTGTTGTTCTTTTATAACCACACCCACCTCCTTCACACTTCTTTGCCTCTTGTCCCATTCTTAACACCTAGCGGACACTAATGTACTCTCTATCTCTGAAATTTGTCATTTCAAATATGTAGTCTATAAATAGAATCACACTTTTAGGATTAGCTTTTGCTCAGTAGAATCTAATGTAACGCAATTTATTTAACATTCCCCCCATTGAAGGATATCTAGGTTTTTTCCAGTTTGGGGCAGTTATGAATAAAGCCACTGTGCATTTGTGTGAAAGTTTTTGTGTGAACATGCATTTTCATTAATAGGTAATACATATCCAAGAATGCAGTTGTATCTCATGATAATAGCATGTTGAGTTTTATAAAAAAAATGATCAAACTGCTTTCGAGAATAACTATCACTTTAAATTACTACTATGGATGTAGGAATGATCCCATTTCCTTGCATCTTTGCCAGTATTTAGTGTATCAGTATCGGAGAAGGCAATGGCACCCCATCCCACTCTCTTGCCTGGAGAATCCCATGGATGGAGGGGCCTGGTGGGCTGCAGTCCATGGGGTTGCTGGGTCAGACACAACTGAGTGACCTCACTTTCACTTTTCACTTTCACTCATTGGAGAAGGAAATGGCAACCCACTCCAGTGTTCCTGCCTGGAGAATCCTAGGGACGGGGGAGCCTGGTGGGCTGCTGTCTATGGGGTTGCATAGAGTCGGACACGACTGGAGTGACTCAGTAGCAGCAGCAGCAGCAGCAGCAGCAGCGTATCAGTATATTTTCACTTTACCTTCTGATAGTCATGACGTGACAGTGCTTTGTGGCTTTTTGCTTCCCTAATGACTAATGATAGTGAACACCTTTCTTGTGCTTATTGCTGTATTCTCTGTGATGAAATATATCTTTATGTATTTTGCTCATTTTCTTACTGGATTGTTTATTAATGTTGAATTTTAAAAGTTCTTTATATATTTTAGATACTGGTTCCTTGCCAGATATATGATTTGCAGATATTTCCCCCTACTCTGAAGTGTGTTTTTCAACTTCTTAACAAAGTCTTTCACAAAGAAAAATTTTTAATTTTTATGAGGTTCAATTTATAAATTTATTCTTTTGTGAATCATGCCTTTGGTGTTAAGTCTAACTCTGCCAGGTCCTAGACCTGAATATATTCTTGGATATTTTGTTTGTTTCTCTGAAAGTTTTGTTATTTTCCATTTTGTAAATTTGGATGTGAAGTTTCCATTTTTAAAATTCATTTGTGGAGTAAGACATCAAGCAGGAATCATAAACAGTTGGATGTGACCTGAATTTACTTTCCAAGTTTGTGGGGAGGTTTTGGCAGCTTAATATGAGAATATTTAACTTTGAAAGACTTTGGTGATGGTAACACTCTTCAGGTTGCCTCTGGTCCCACTGTCCTCTATTGCATACGTCAGCTTCACACTTTCGCATATTCACTTTTCACCATCAAATCATACAAGTTAGTATCCTGTGACATAGAAGCCCTGGTTGACTCTTGGGGAGATAGCAAGACCTACACATCCACGCTATTCATTGTGTGGTACCCAGGCCAATATTGCTGGCATAAGACGCTCAGTCCTTACCTCAGATCCCATGAACCAGAATTTGTATCTAAGTAGCTCTCCAAATCATTTTTATTCACATTAAAGTTTGGACAGCTCTGCCAACAATTAGAAAAAAAGTGATCTGTGAAATCCTCCTTGTGGTGGAGACCAGTGGTCTGTCCTCAGATGCCTTCCTGCTCCGTACGGTCTCCTAGATGTTACCCCCGTTTCCTCATATTTACATCTCCCACCCTGACCTCTCTCTCCTTCCTAACTCCAGACATCCTCCTGGTATTTCTTCTTGTTTGTCCAGACATGAGGTTCCAAAGCAGAACCTCTCTCTGCTCCTTCACTAGTGTCACTCGGGCCCCAGACTGAAAGCCTCTTTAAAAAAAAAAAAAAATTCTCTGGGCTTAGAATTTGCCTGCAATGCAGGAGACCCAAGTTTGATCCCTGGGTCAGGAATATCCCCAGAAGAAGGGAATGGTGACCCATTCCAGAATTCTACCCTGGGGAACTCCATGGACAGAAGAGCCTACAGTCCAGGGTGTTGCAAAGAGTCGTAGACAACTCACTAACACTTCCACTTTTAAAGTCGATTTACGATATTAGTTTCAAGGGTACAACATACTGGTTCAATATTTTTGTAAATTATATTTCCTAAAAGCTCTTTTGATTCCTCTTTCTCCAACCTGCCTTTCCACCAGGCAGATGATAACTTTTCTCAGGTTGCCCAGTCAAATCAGAGAACTAGGAAGTGAGAGAGCTGTTGGATGTGGGGATGACTGGGAGGGGATGGGAGTCTCCCAGGCGTTCAAGGAAGCTTTGGGTTGTGTGCTGTGACTGAGCAGTGTCTGGCAGAGATCCGTGCCAATGTGGAAAAAACCACCATGGCCTGGGGTGAATTCGAGGGCTCCAGAGTGTAAGAGCAGCCTTGAGTCGCAACCAGATGCACACATGTGGGCACACACATGCACATGTGTGAACACACACACGTGTGCACACCCATGGAAACACGTAGGCACGGACTCACACCTTCCGCAGTTTGACTGTGAATACTGCCCCATTTCTGCCTCTTTCCTCCTTGTCCTGCTCTCCCCCCCGCCCCATTCCCTTCCCCACTGTGGTTCTACTTACAGGTGGATGAGCAGGCCCCAGTGCTGGCTGGATCTCCACAGCCTCATCTCTAAACAAAGGAGAACCCCCAGGTGAGGGGGGGTGCAGCTCAAGGCTCACCCTTGCAAAGCCTCCTCTCAGCCCCAGGACACTCAGATCCACCGCTGCAGTTTCATCCCTGGGCTTCTGCTCTCAGAGGGGCTCCTCTTTCTTCCACGTCCCTTGTGGGGACTTGGCCGGTGACGAATGGGCCCATGGGGCAAAGAATTCTGTACAAGAGCTACTATACAGATGAGGAAACAGAGGTTCGGGGGCCATGGCTTGACCAAGGTCTTACATCGCATCAAGAGCTGTCAGGACTAGAAGTCACCTCCTCTGGAACTAGCAGAAGAGCAGTCTTGCTGGGGTCAGGGAGGGTGGGGTGCCTTACCTTGCTTTGGGTGTGTCGGGTCGTGGCATGGGTGGTGGGGCAGTATGAACTGTCTTTTCCTCCAGAGTTGCCGTAGGCATTAGGGACACTGCTTCCTGGGAACTGCCCTCACGTCCCCCTGGGCCAGGCTCTGGCAGAGCCCCCTGTGGCCCGATGGGTCGGGTGTCTACCTCCTTGGGGGGCTTGTCCTCCAGGTGCTGCTCACAGCTGTCCAAGGTGCAATAAGGCTCTGCTGGCTGCACTGTGTCTGACTCATTGGCTGCCAGGCGACCTGGGACGGGCTGACCCTCTGGGTCCTGCCAAGAACAAAGATGTCAAGACGGGGAGCCCATCCTGGCTCTCGGGTGACCCTCAACACTCACCCAGAGACCAGCTGACAGTTACTGTGGTCCAAGCACCGCAAGCATTACCTTACTGGGCTCTCCCAGCATGCCTAGAAGGTTCCCTAAGCAGAGGTCGATTACTCCATTCTGAGGGATGAGGAAACTGAGGTCCAGAGGAAGCATGGCTTACCCAAAGTCATAATCCATGCTTCTCTGTGCAGGCAGAATGGGAGCCTGGGGAAAGTGAGGTGATCCTCTTTCCATTTTGTTTATTTATTTGCCACACTGCATGGCATGTTAGAGCTTAGTTCCCAGACCAGGAATCTAACCCACATCCCCTGCAATAGAAGCACGGAGTCTTGACCACCGGACCACCAGGGAAGTCTCTGACACAGTCCTCTTTAAATGGGATTTCTCAAGGGATGTTTCAAAGAACAAGAATCCTTCATGGTACTCCCTACAAAAGAGATTTTTACATTAACTGATTTCAAGACTTTAATAAGTTGCTATAGTCAAGATAATGTGTGGGCCTTCCCTGGTGGTCCAGGGGTTAAGACTCCATGCTTCCCCTGCAAGGCGCATGGGCTCAATCCCTGGTTGGGTGAAGTCAAAGGGAAAGTCACTCAGTCGTGTCCGACTCTTTGTGTCCCCAATTCTCCAGGCCAGAATACTGGAGTGGGTACTTCTCTATGGGATCTTCCCAACCCAGGGATCTAACCCAGGTCTCCTGCATTTCAGGCAAATTCTTTACCATCTGAGCCACCAGGCAAGCTCCGGAGAAAGGAGAGTCTCCAACAAATGGTACTGGGATGACTGGACAGCCATATGCAAGAAATGAGCCTCAATCCAACACTCAGACCACATACAAAAATTAACTCAAGCTGGATAGTAAACCTAAGTGTTAAATTTAAAATAACAAAACTTCTTGGAGAAAACATAGGATAAATTGTATGTGACTTCAGGTTAAGTAAAGATTTCTAAGAAATAACACCAAAATCACAGCCATAAAGAAAAAAAAAATGATTACCAGACTTCACCAAAGTTAAGACTTCTGTTCTTTGAAAGTCACCATTGAGAGAATGGAAAAGACAGTTGACTATTCAATTAAAATGATATGCAAAGTATTTGAATAGACATTTCTTCAAAGATACATATATGCCTATAAACACATGAAAAGATGCTTGACATGTTTAAGTCATTTGGAAAAGAAAATAAAGACCATAGTGAGATTCCACTATACACTTATTAGAATGCTTAGAATTAAAAACAGACCATACCAAGTTTGGGGGAAGATATGGAAGAAGTGGAATTCTCATACATTGCTGATAAGGATGTAAAATGGTACAACCACTTTGGAGAAAAATTTGGCAGTTTCTTAATAAATTAAACATACAAATACCATATGATCCATTCTACTCCTAGGCATTTATTTGCACAAAAGAAAGTATCTGTACACACAGACATGAATGTTTCTATGTCTTATTTGTAATAGTCGAAAAGTTGAAACAAACCAAGTGTCCATCAATAGGTGAAAGAATGAAGAAATCTAGTTTTGTTAATTTCCACAGAACAGCAAAGTGATTCAATGATATATATACAGTCTTTTTCATATTCTTTTCCATTGTGGTTTATCACAAAGTATTGAACATAGTTCCCTGTGCTTAAAATAGGACAAGAAATTGTGACCTATCCACACAATAGAATAATACTCAGTAGCAAAAAGAATAAAGTATTGGTCTACACAATAACATAGCTGAGTCTCAAAATATTCATGCTAATTGAAAGAAGCAAGACAAAAAGAATGGATACTTATGCTTCCATTTATGGAAAATTCTGGGAAATACAAATTCACAGCTGCAGAACACAAATCAGTGGTTGCCTGGGGCTTGGAATGAATGGGAGAACCAATGACAAAGGGGCACAGAAAACTTTTGGGGGGGGATGAGAGATGTGTTTATTTTCTTGATTGCAGTGATGGTTTTGTGGGTATGCACATGTATCCAAAACAATAAATTGTACACTTGAAGTATGTACAACTGTGTATCAATTGTACCTTATGAAGCTGTTTTTCTTTTTTTTTTTAACCTAAACCTTAAAATAAAAAAAAAGATATTTTATAGTCAAATAAGTGTGGAAAAGGTACCATACTTTAACCACCTCTTGAAGGGTCCCACAGAGATCAGCAACTAAGAAACAGCTGCTAGAACAGTCTAGCATAAGAAAAAAAAATTGAGCTTTGTTAAACCCAGCATGTCTCGTTTTCAATTTTACCCAGAAGCCCGATCTCCTCCCTGCCTCTAACAGTTCCCTGCTCCCTCACCTCCCCTGTGAGTTGCCCATTCCATCCCCTCCTGCCTGGGATTCTGTGGACATTACCTGGCGACTCTCAGGGCCCTGACCCTCCACTGGTCCTGGGTTCACTGGCTCCCCTGTTGGTCCTCAGTTTCCTTCCCTGAGCCCTGCTGCTGCAGCTCTTCCTGTGTTGCAGAGACCCCGTTGGGGGGCACCACCAGCTCACTTCCTGGCGTGGCCGGATCCTGGTCTGCTTGCAGCTCCCTGGGCCTTTCCTGGGGGATCCAAGATGATGGCTTCATCCTGGAGAGAACAGACAAAGGGACACTTCGGCTCCCAAACTGGGGCAGAGTCTTATACTCTTACACGTCTTCGTGGTGCCTGTACGAGGCTAGGCACACCATGGGTGCATGGGTAATGCCTGGGAGAAAGAGTGAAGGACTAGCGTCTTCGTGGTGCCTGTACGAGGCTAGGCACACCATGGGCCTGTGGGTAATGCCTGGGAGAAAGAGTGAAGGACTAACATGAATTCCTCCAACCACAAAGACTTTGTCAATGTTTAAGAGAGTTAGGATTTAATATTTTTATTATTACTTATTGCTTTTTAGGAAAAAAGAAAAATCAAAGAGAATCATAGTGATGGGGAGACTTGAGCCTTGGATCATTAAGCTAAAGTTGACAGGTCTGGATTTGAATCTGTGTCAATGTGATCTCACCTTAATATTATGGAATATTTCCTCCAGGCTTCTTCCTTAAGGACATACATACATATTTTCAATGGAGATTAGTTTAAATATCATCTTCAAATAATTGCATAGTTCAGTTATATTGCATATATAATTCTGCAATATTTTTTCAATTAACAGTATAATCTAAATCTAGATCCAAAATCTTTAATAAATGTTTTTAATGAAAGCATAAGATTCTCTATTTTATAGCTAATCATAATTTGCTTAACCATACCCCTATTGTGGGCATTTAGCACACACGAGGGGCTTCCCTGGTGGCTCAGCGGTAGAATCCACCTGCCAGTGCAGGTTCTATCCCTGGATTGGGAAGATTCCCTGAAGAAGGCAATGGCAAACCACTCCAGTATTCTTGCCTGGAGAACTCTACAATCTATGGGGTCACAAAGGGTCAGATAGGAATGAGTGACTAAACAACAACAGCGCACACTGATCTCTTAAATTTTTTTAGCCTTTGAAATAAGGTGCAAGGAGAAATCTTTGCACATAAAAGTTTGCCTGAATCTTCACTTCTTTCCTTAGGGTATATTTCTAGAAATACATGAGGTTAAAAGCAGTTTTTTATTTTATTTTTTTTAATTTAATACTTTATTCTATTTTACAGTACTGTATTGGTTCTGCCATACTAAAAGCAGTTTTTTAAACAGAGTCCGAGGCATGTAGTAGAGGGGCAATACATATTCCTTGAGAATTTTTTTGAAGTTAAACAAGACACAAAAATGCCCCTTGAACACCGACATGTGACAGAAACTTGTGGCCTAGTGGGGGAGCTCAGACGAAAAGACCGGCACACATAATTACTCAGTGTGAGTCGCGCTATGGAAAAGTACAGGAGGGGTGAGTGGCCCACCTTAGTCCGGGGTTCCCTCCCCTCTCCCTCCCCACCGGGTGGGCCACAGCGGGCTTCTCTCCTGGACCTGCTCTCTGGGAAGCCCCCAGCTCACCCTGGTCCTGCCGGAGGCTTCTGCTCCTGGGGACCGAGCTGCGGAAAGCCCTCCTCCGACGCGTCTCTGTGTCCGGGCCCGGTTTCCAGGGCTCCCAGGGCTGGTGAGGGCTGCGGGCCACTGTGCATCGCTGCAGCATCTGGAAACACAGCCTAGAACAAAGATGCCCACGGCCCCCGCTGAAGGAATGGGCCATTGTGGAGGGGAGACCCCGCGCCTCACGGGAGGAGGGAGACCCCGCGCCTCACGGGAGGAGGGAGACCCCGCGCCTCACGGGAGGAGGGAGACCCCGCGCCTCACGGGAGGGGGGAGACCCCGCGCCTCACGGGAGGAGGGAGACCCCGCGCCTCACGGGAGGAGGGAGACCCCGCGCCTCACGGGAGGAGGGAGACCCCGCGCCTCACGGGAGGGGGGAGACCCCGCGCCTCACGGGAGGAGGGAGACCCCGCGCCTCACGGGAGGAGGGAGACCCCGCGCCTCACGGGAGGAGGGAGACCCCGCGCCTCACGGGAGGAGGGAGACCCCGCGCCTCACGGGAGGAGGGAGACCCCGCGCCTCACGGGAGGAGGGAGACCCCGCGCCTCACGGGAGGAGGGAGACCCCGCGCCTCACGGGAGGAGGGAGACCCCGCGCCTCACGGGAGGAGGGAGACCCCGCGCCTCACGGGAGGAGGGAGACCCCGCGCCTCACGGGAGGAGGGAGACCCCGCGCCTCACGGGAGGAGGGAGACCCCGCGCCTCACGGGAGGAGGGAGACCCCGCGCCTCACGGGAGGAGGGAGACCCCGCGCCTCACGGGAGGAGGGAGACCCCGCGCCTCACGGGAGGAGGGAGACCCCGCGCCTCACGGGAGGAGGGAGACCCCGCGCCTCACGGGAGGAGGGAGACCCCGCGCCTCACGGGAGGAGGGAGACCCCGCGCCTCACGGGAGGAGGGAGACCCCGCGCCTCACGGGAGGAGGGAGACCCCGCGCCTCACGGGAGGAGGGAGACCCCGCGCCTCACGGGAGGAGGGAGACCCCGCGCCTCACGGGAGGAGGGAGACCCCGCGCCTCACGGGAGGAGGGAGACCCCGCGCCTCACGGGAGGAGGGAGACCCCGCGCCTCACGGGAGGAGGGAGACCCCGCGCCTCACGGGAGGAGGGAGACCCCGCGCCTCACGGGAGGAGGGAGACCCCGCGCCTCACGGGAGGAGGGAGACCCCGCGCCTCACGGGAGGAGGGAGACCCCGCGCCTCACGGGAGGAGGGAGACCCCGCGCCTCACGGGAGGAGGGAGACCCCGCGCCTCACGGGAGGAGGGAGACCCCGCGCCTCACGGGAGGAGGGAGACCCCGCGCCTCACGGGAGGAGGGAGACCCCGCGCCTCACGGGAGGAGGGAGACCCCGCGCCTCACGGGAGGAGGGAGACCCCGCGCCTCACGGGAGGAGGGAGACCCCGCGCCTCACGGGAGGAGGGAGACCCCGCGCCTCACGGGAGGAGGGAGACCCCGCGCCTCACGGGAGGAGGGAGACCCCGCGCCTCACGGGAGGGGAGACCCCGCGCCTCACGGGGGGGGGGAGACCCCGCGCCTCACGGGGGGGGGGAGACCCCGCGCCTCACGGGAGGGGGGAGACCCCGCGCCTCACGGGAGGGGAGACCCCGCGCCTCACGGGAGGGGAGACCCCGCGCCTCACGGGAGGGGGGAGACCCCGCGCCTCACGGGAGGGGGGAGACCCCGCGCCTCACGGGAGAGGCGCTGAGAAGACTTGACGAGGAGACAAGAGGCGGGGAGGGGCCCAGCCAGCACCAAGGGTGCCACAAGAACCTGGAGCCCAAGGGGCACTTTGGCCACCGCGATCCTGACAAGGAGAGTTCGACGCAGCGCTTCGGGGGACTTTCCCTGGGGTCCAGTGGTCAAGACGCTGAGCGTCCACGGCAAGGGCACGGGTTCAATCCCTGCTTAGGGAACTAAGATCCCAAAAGCGCAAGGGGCAGCCAAGGAAAAAAAAGAGAGAGAGAAGGGGCAACCAAGATTAAAAAAGAGAGAGAGAAGAGGCAACCAAGATTTAAAAAGAGAGAGAGAGACCCTGGCGAGGTCCCAGGGAGGCTTCCTCAGTTTCCGCTGGGTTTTGATGTCTATCACTCCCTAGCTGGGTGGCCTTGAGCCAGCGATTCCGAGGGGACGCCTAGCCTTACCTGAGTGAGCAAACTCCAGGCAACTTGGCTCATTCAATTGATAGTAGCTGTTATAATACAAGATTCCTCTAGGAGTCAACACTAAGGGCATCTACCAAGGGGCAGGGCCAGGGCCAGTTGCCCTCAGGGATTTAACCCAGTTAATCCTCAGTATGACACAAATGAGTCCACGAAGCTCAAGGGCTGCAGTGCCAAGCCCAAGATCATACAGCTGGTTAAGTGGGGGCACTGAGACCCGGTGACTACGCTCATTGGAAAAACAAATGGGCAGGTAACAGAAGCCCTGAATGTTTGCCCCAGGCTCCTTCCAAGACCCCTCATTTCAGGCCCTCTTCCTGGGCCCACAAGAAGCCGTAATTTATAACAGAGGCTACAGTTAGAGGGCTATCCTTAATCCAAAGAAATGTTGCCTTTTTTATGGTGACATTTTTAGCTCGGGGAAAGAGTAAAGAAGGCAAGAGGTCATGGATGGAAACTCAGTAGCTGTCAGGGGAATAAAGGTTATGGGAGAGGGGGAGGGTAAGGGCCATGGAAGGCTTTCTACTTAGTAGAGTAAGCAAACAATTCTTATTTTCCTCATCCAACCAGCATCTCTTTTGGTACCAGAAGCCAACATTCTTTTATGGGAACCTTCTTGCCTCCTTTTGAGAGTACCCCCACTGACTTCATTATGCAAAGAGATCCAGGCCTCTCTGCCCTGCCATGGTGACTGATTCGGGGACAAATATGTAACTACAACCTGGGCCAGTGACACTGATAATGGAGACGTTCTTCGGATATTGCAAAGGGGCTCTCCTCTTGTTTGGGATGTTAAACCAGAGGGAGTATGATGGGAAGATGTAAGCCTGGAGCAGCCAGGGCAATTCTTACCATTTTGCAGGGAGAGCGTGCCTGGGAATGCCACAGAGGCAGGCAGAGCCAAGACACTCATTTAGCACCTTTATCCAGCCATACCTGACGTCTACAGGCAGGTCTGTCAGTTACCCAGCTGATGTGTTTTTGTTCCTGCTTGTTCCAATCTGAACTGAGTTTTGTGCCAGTTGTTGTAGAGGCTTGATTAAAGAAGTCGGAGAGAAAGCCTGGGCACGGGAAGGGAAAGGCGCCTGCTGCAGGTGGAGAGGCAGGCCCTACCTGGCTGACTTCTGATGTGGTGGGCTCCTCGCTAGCCCTGTCACTGGCAGTCCTCAGGCCAGGGTTTGGTTGGGCCCCTGGTGCCTCGATCCTATCCTCCACATACATCTGGGCGTTCCCACTGTCCATCATGCCAGGGCCAATGAGGGTACCAAGTGGGGAGCATCAAACCCTGTGTTCCCAGAAAAGAAATCCAGTCAAAGTTCCACCAAGCCCATTTCCTAACTGCCTCTTCAGCAGAGGCAGAGCCTGTAGTGGAGAGAGCACGGCTTAGGGGAAGAAGCAGGGCCAGGCCTGGCACAGGATAGGTACACAGCCCAACCAGGGACCTCCCCACATGTTTTACCCACATAGTTGCCCCAGTTCTCACAATGACCCTAGGAGAAGAGGAGGCTTCAGGAAACAAAATGACTTGCCTGAGGTCTAACACCAGATGGGTCACAGAGCAGGAATCAAACTGTGGCCTGCTGGGTTCCCAAACCCACACTCTTTTCTCTAGAGCAGCATTTCCTAACAGGTGTTCCCAGAATACTGGCTCCATGGGGGGCACCACAAAAAGGTTCTGAGGCCAAGCGTGTCTGGAAAGTTCTGAGTTGAAATGAAAGAGACTGGGACTTCGCTGGTGGTCCAGTGGTGTAGAGTCCACCTTGCAGTGCAAGTGACACGGGCTCGACCCCTGACTGGTGAGCTAAGATCCCACGCGCTGTAGCGCAACTAAGTCTGCGAACCACGACTGGTGATCCCGCTTTAGCCCCAGCTAGAGAGCCCACGGGCCACAGTGAGGATCTCACTAAGACCCCAGGCAGCCAAATAAGGAAGTATGTTTTTAAATGGAATAGGCTCTTTTTGAAGGATTTCTCAGAGTCTTTAAAATACTAAGTGTGCACGTTAAAGAGAGCCCAAGAATGTCACGGTTGCTGCTGCTACTGCTGTAGAGGAAAAGTCTGTTCCTCCCGGGGCTAAGGAACAAGGAGTGGGGAACATCTGTGTGGGGCCCTAAAGTCTTCAGGGGCACTAGGGGGTATGCCAGATCTCCCCTCCCCTGCCCTGGGCATACCCTCTTCTACAGCTTTCCTTGGTCTCTCCCCTTCTGCTTTTCCCATCCAACCTGTTTGGCTGTACCACCATCCTCTACACAATCATTCTCTTTTGATCTGGGCAATCTCCTGCATTCCTAATCCCACAGACTCCCCCCCCTGCCCAACCCCCACCAAGCCAGCCTCTGTGCCCATTTCCCACTTCTCTGTCTCTCCAACAACCCCCCGCCCACCACCACCAACTCCATCCTTCAAGCTCCTGCCTCTTCTCCAAACTTCCAACCACCTCAGCCCTGTCTCTGGCCTTTGAATTCCTCTGCTGCAACATCAGTACCATTTCTATAGAAATGTCACGGAAACCTCTATTCACTGTTCACTTATTTCTAGAGGTAAATCCTACCCGCCCAGCAACACCTTGAGGATCTTGATGGTGCTTCTCCCACTTTAAATCCTGAGAGACCACCAGCACCCACAGAGGAACTTTCTGTTTGCTGGGCATGTTTGTCAAGATATTCTAACCATACCATCCTCAAGGTCAGCAGGTTTGGCCCTGTTTTAAACTGAGGTTCAGGGTGGCCCAGTCCTTTGTCCAATACTACACAGCAAATCTGCAGAGAAACTGGTTTCAAACCCAGCCCTGTGTGACTCCTAAGACTGCTTATCTACCACATCGTCTTGCCTCCAAAGAAGCTCAGTTCATTCCCTCACTCACCCACACAGCCATCAGTTGTGTGCCAGACGTACTCATGCCTGGCACAACATCAGGCTTTGGGAGCACACTGGGGATCCCGGTGACTCTCACCAGGGGCTCCAGGGACATGCCCCTCACAGAAGTTGACCCAAATGCCCCTCTCTTTTCCTTCCCTGCTCACCACGTCTCCTCTCCAGTCCCACCAATCCCACAATGCAAACAAGACCCCTGCACCAGGGCACCCCATCACGGGAGCAACTCCAGTCTCCCCGAGGCCCTACACTCTCACTGGGCACAGAGGAGTCAGCACCGTGGCGAGCCCCTCTCTCTTCCCCTGCAGTCCCTCCCTTCTCTCCCCTTAGGCTCCCTAGGCTGTCCCCTTTCCTCTGAGCCCTCCTGCCCCAGACGTAGATGACCCATCTGGGAGAAACCTGGCCCCCTCCACACCCCTCACACACACCCCCCATTGTCCACTGTCTCCACTCAGAAAGCACAGGCTCAGCCTCAGAATCCTCAGGCCCCAATATTCCACAGGCTGGGTTTCGAGGGGGCAGCAGCTCCAGAGGGAATCCAGCCCCCTCTCTGTCCCTGTCTGGGGCTTATAACTTCCCTGAGAATCTGGACAAGAAGGGGAAGCCTCCACCCCGGATCTGAGGATAGTATCGGCAGGGGGGGCCAGTACCACTCTGTCCCACTTTCAGGGCGATTTCTTGCTCGCTTTTATTGAGATTTAATTCACACATCACACCACTCAGCCACTTAAAGTGTACAATTCAATGGCTTTTAGTATATTCACAGAATTGGACAATCCTCACTCCAATTTTAGAACATTGTTCATCCCCCCCCAAAAAAACCCACACCCCTTAGTCATCACCTCAATCCCCTCAACCCACCCCCAGTCCTAGACAATCACTAATCTACTTTCTGTCTCTATAGTCTTGGCTATTCTGGACAATTCATTTAAACAGAATCATACTTCCATCGTGGCTCAGAAGGTAAAGAATCTGCCTGCAATGCAGGAGATCTGAGTTTGATCCCTGGGTGAGGGTACCATGGAGAAGGGAATGGCAACCCACTCCAGTATTCTTACCTAGAGGCTTCCATTGATAGAGAAGCCTGACAGGCTATAGTCCATGGGGTTGCAAGGAGATGGACATGACTGAGCGACTAACATATATATAATGTGTGGTCCTGAGTAATAGGCTTCTTTGGCTTAGCAGATGTTTCCAGGGTTCATCTGATTTGTGGGTTGCATCAGCCCTTCATTCCTTTTTTTGGCCAATACTCTACATTTTTTTTGGCTGTGTCATGCAGCTTGCAGGGTCTTAGTTCCCCAACCAGGGATTGGACCTGGGCCACAGCAGTGAAAGCTGGGAATCCTAACCACTAGGCCACCAAGGAATTTCCCCTTTTATGTCTCCATTTATCAGTTGACAGACATTTGAGTTCTTTCCCCTTTTTGGCTGTTATGAATAATGCTGCCATGAACATTTATGTACAAATTTTTTTGTGTGAAGATATTTTTTCATCTCTCTTGGGTGTGTACCTGGAAAGGAAGTGCTGGGTCATGTGGTAACTCTCTGTTTAGCCCCTGGAGTAATTGCCATGCTGTTTTGCCGCATCACCTTACATTCCCCAAAGTGCACGCTGTCTGAGAGCTGCAGTCTCCCACACCTCCATCAGCACTTGCTGTGAGTGTGCTTTGTTCTGGCCACTCTAGTGTGTGCCGGTAAAAAGCAGTATCTTCCTGTGTCTTTGATTTGCATTCCCCTGGTGGCTGATGACGTTGGTCACCTTTTCATGTGCTTATTGGTTATTTGTGTATATTCTTTGGGAAAATGTCTGTTTAGGTTCACTGTTCTTTATAAGTTGGGTTATTTGTCTTTTTATTATTGAATGGTAAGAACTCTCTATATAATCTAGGCGCAAGTCCTTTGTCAGATATGTAATTTGCAAAGTTCTCCTCAAATCATGTGAACTGCGCTCTCTTTTGTTGCCCTTTGAAGAACAAGCATTCTTAATTCTGTTAAGTTTCGTCTTCCTACTTCTCTCTTCTGTTGCCTGTGCTCTCAGTGTCATACCTAACAGATTCTTTTTATTATAACGCAAATCCAAGATCATAAAGCTTTGTCTATGTTTTCCTCGAAGAGCTGTATGGTTTAGTTCACACATTTAGGTCTATGCACCATTTTGAATTAATTTTTGTATATGGTGTGAGATATGGGTCCAGCTTCATTCTTTTGCATGTGCAATGTAGATAACTCATTCTCGCACTATTTGTTGAAAAGATTATTCTTTATCAAACTGTCTTGGCACTTTTGGGAAAATCAAGTGGCTATAAATGTGAGGGTTTATTTCTGATTTTTCCATTCTATTTCACTGTTCTGTGGTCTATCCTTATACCAGTACTATACTGTCTTGATTCCTATCCTGTCATATTAAGTATTGAAATTGGGAAGTGTGAAGTCACTAACTTTATTCTTTTATAAAATTGTTTTGTTACCAAGTGCCCTTTTAAAGTAGTTTCCCCATGGCTCAGATGGTAAACAATCTGTCTGCAATGCGGGAGACTCGGCTTTGATCTCTGGGTCAGCAAGATCCCTTGAGAAGGGAATGGCAACCGACTCCACTACTCTTGCCTGAAAAATCCCACAGACAGAGGGGTTTGGCAGGGTCTGTCCATGGGGTCACGGAGTTGGACACGACTGAGCGACTAACACTCCTCACCAGAGAAACAGAGAAATTTCTCTTGGAAATGTTTATGATGGCAGAAAAACACAGCACGTAAAGACAAGCGACCTATCATAGTTCTAGAAGCCACACAGGAACACTGCTGCCCTCCACCCGCCGCCTTGGCCCTGGACCTACCAGAAAGCCGCTGGAGAATCACAGCGAGGTTGCGCACTGCTGTCGCCTCCTCCCATACAAGATGGGCTCTGCGCGAGCCTGCACTCTGCCTGTTGGGTTGAACTGAATTTGTTAAATAGCAGAGTTAACCTGGGAGTAGCCAGTAGGCCCTCTTATTCTTGGCAACAGACGTTTAGAAATGCCTTTCAGGCGTGTCTGGCCATGTGACTGGGGTTTAAGAATAAGGCAAAGGACAGTCTGACATCCCACAGCCAGAGGACAGTGTAGCTTCCCTGGGCTGGTCACTGCTTCAGTGGCTCCACTACACAATGAGGATAACAATCCTCACCCCGCCTACCTCACAAGGATTATTGTGTCGAGGTAAGCTCTTCCAGGGAGCCTTCCCTGACTGCCCCCAGGCTGGGTGAGGTCTCTTTTCTTAGCTCCCACACTCCTCTGTGAGTTCCCTCCATCATAACACTTTCCACTCCACAATGCAAATGATTCGTTTTTTCTCTGTCTCCTCCTCTCTGTTAGTTCCATGAAGGTAGAAGCTGCCTGGGCCTCATCTCTGTGGCCCCAGCACCCAGCAACTGGCCTACAGTAGCTCAGTGCCCATCTGTTAGGCTGAACTGAAGAAGGGCAAGTGCTCTGAACGCGTTGTAAGACCTAGCTACACAGAGCGAGCATTCCCTATGAGATTCAGAGAGGTGTCCTACTTGGGGCAGCCACAAGGGGCCACTGTCGGCCGCCTTCACACTGCTTGACTTCCAGAGATGAAGTGATGGAACTTGGTGCTGATGATGGACGCTATCCCAAAGTTTAGCCCTTAAGAGCTAGTCCCAGATGCTCTCCTAGGTATCAGATTCTTCAGTACCTTATTCCTGGGACACCTTATTTTCCCCAGGTGTTGTTCAGCACATACTGATGCAAAGAGTCAGAGTGTGAAAAAGGAAGCACAGTGGCTCATCCCCAAATCACTCCTTGGCTTTGGGATGTAGCCAGCTGAATACCCATACACACACACACACACACACACACACACACACACACACACACACAGAGTCATGCACTTTCACTCACTGAGAACTTAGTCTGTAACAGGCCCTGTGCTGCTGAATACGGGGGTCCAGAAAGGCAGGGACAGGGTCCTGTGTTCAAGAAGCTTGCAGTCTAGTGAGAGAGTGGACATGGAAACAGAACAAGAATGTGAGGGATAAGATTGTAGAGTGAGAGGTGCCCTCCCTCACCTCTTAGCATCTCTCCCCTCTAGCTTCTAAGGGAACTTCTATCTTTGTCACTCTTAGACTTTAGAGAAACGAAATAGAACGAGGAGAAAGAAATCTCATTTCTTAATCTCTTTGTTGTGCAGAAACAGGGTAAAGTTGAAATTAAATGTTAAATCCATTCACATAAAGACAGGTTAACTTCATACCCACCAGGATGGCGAATATCAAAGGAAATGGAAAATAAGTATTGGCAAGGATGTGGAAATTTGGAACTTTTGCTGGTAGAAATGTAAAATGCAGCTTCTGTGAAAAAGTTTAGAGCTCGAAAAGCTACACGTAGAATTACTGTATGAGCTAGCAAGTCCCACTTCTAGATATATGCCCAAAAGAACTGAAAACAAGGACCTGAACAGGTATTACTCACCAATAATTCAGGTGGCATTATTCACAATAGCCAAAAGGTGGAAACAACCCAAATGCCCATCAGTAGATGAATGGGTAAACAAAATGTGCTCTGTCCAATGTTCACCTGAAGTAATGGGGTTACCAGAACTGCTCCAGCAGAAATGGGTTTGCATGAGATCAGCAAGAATTGCAACCCAGGGTCTGCAACCAAGGCCAACCATGTGCAAGTTCCCTCAGGGCAAGGGGAGCAGAACTCTTATTGAGGGGAAAAGGAAGCTGGGGAAAGGAAGGATACAGTAAACCAAGCCTGAGACTTTTCCTTGGCTGAGTCCTTGTCAGGAAAGAAGAGGGTCTTGCTTCCTCCTTTTGGGCTAGCATTGCAGGGCCTGGGATCTCCCCACCTTGGGCTCCTGACTCTTATTTAACCAAACTTTCTGTTTATTAATTTTTTATACCATACAGTGAAATATCACTCAATCATTAAAATAAATGAATTCTGATATAGGCTATGACATGAATGAACCTTGAAAATATGAAATAAGTGAAATAAAAACAAATACTGTATGATTCCATTTATATGAGATACCTGGAAGAGACAAATTCATATACAGACAGTAGAACAAAGATTACCAGGGGCTGGGGGTAGCAGGGAATGGGGTGTTATTGCTTAGTGAGTATAGGATTTTGGATGATGAAAATGTCTAGAAATAGACACTGGTGAATGTACTCAATTTCACTGAACTGTACACTTAAAATGGTTAAAATGGTAAAGTTTATGTTATGTATATTTTAACACCTTGTATATATTTTAAGAGGAAAGATCAATCCTGTAATAAAGAGTTTATACAGAGTGAGTAAAAGGAGAGAGATGAGAGGGAAGAAGGAGGGGGAGAAAGTTTAGATGCGTTCAGTGAATCAGAGGTTTGGGATCAGCTGTGGCACACAGAGGACCTGGCTCATCATAAGCACTGAAATGTTTCTATAATGAATGAGAGAATGGCAGGGCTTCCCTGGCGGAGAAGGCAATGGCAACCCACTCCAGTACTCTTGCCTGGGAAATCCCAGGGACGGGGGAGCCCGGTGGGCTGCCGTCTGTGGGGTCGCAGAGTCAGAAACGACTGACGCGACTTAGCAGCAGCAGCAGCAGGGCTTCCCTGGAGGCTCAGTGGTAAAGAATTCACCTGCCAATGCAGGAGACATGGGTTCTGGGAAGATCCCTCATGCCTTGGGGCTTTTAAGCCCCCGGGCCACCACTATTAAGCCTGAGATGTAGAGCCCAAGCTCTGGAACTGACTCCCTGTGCTCCGTAACAAGAGAAGCCGCCGCAATGAGGAGATACACATCACAACTAGACAGTAGCCCCTGCTCACTGCGACTAGATAAAAGCCCATGCAGCAATGGAGACTCAGAACAGTCAAAAATAAATTAATATTTTTTTAAACAGAAATAAAGAGAGAGAGTGGTAGAGAAGGAGAAGGGATTTTGACAGTTTGACTCAGGGTGGCACAGTGGTAAAGAATCTGCCTGCAGTGCAGGAGACTTCGGTGACTTGAGTTTGATCCCTGGTCAGGAAGATCCCCTGGAGGAGGAAATGGCAACCCACTCCAGTATTCTTGCCTGGAAAATCCCATGGACAGAGGAACCTGGCTACAGTCCATGGGGTCACAAAGAGTTGGACACAACTGAGCAAGCATGCAAACATTGTAACTCCCATAACATTCTGAGAAATCCAAGTTTAGACTGGGACACTTTAAAAAGTACTTATACTATTGAACTTGGTTCTTTTAATACATCCTTTTGTTGAATCTAGACTACAGGGGCCTGGACACACGCTAAGTTAGGGTAAGGGTGGCACAGTAGGGAAATCTCATTTAGCTGGTGGGAAAGGTAAAGCTTTCTCTGAAAGGAAAAGGCTCGGTTGCATCTTAGAGTTGGCTGATGGCAGGACCTTCAGGAAGAGCAGAAGGAGCAAAAGCTGGAAGAGAGAGAGGCATCAGAGAGACCTGTCTAGGTAGCTACAGCTTTGAATCTCAGCCAACTGGACATTAGGTGTAAGTGTCAAGGCAAGAGGGATGACCCACAACCAGACAATGGATTGCAGTGTGATGTGTATTAAAATTTTCTCTGCGGCTCCTGAGATGTTGTGGAAGGGGAAGCGCCCAGAAAACCCTTGTTGTTACTGTTGTTAAGTCATGTGTGACTCTTTGTGACCCCATGGATTGCAGCACGCGTGTTCCCTGTCCTTCACTATCTCCTGGAGTTTTCTCAGATTCAGGTCCATTGAATTAATGATGCTAACTAACCATCTCATCCTCTGCTGCCCTCTTCTCCCTTTGCCTTCTATCTTTCCCAGCATCAGGGTCTTTTTCCAATGAGTGGGCTCTTCACATCAGGTGGCAGAAGTACTGGAGCTTCAGACATCAGATAACCTGAGTGTATGCTAAAGCCACTTCAGTAATGTCCAACCCTTTCCGACCCAATGGACTGTACTCCGCCAGGCTCCTCTATCCATGGGATTCTCCTAACAAGAATGGGTTGCCATTTCCTTCTCCAGGGGATCTTCCCCATATAGGGATAGAACCCATGTCTCTTATGTCTCCTGAATTGGCCAGAGGTTCTTTACCACTAGTGACACCTAAGGAGCCCTTCAGACAACCCTCAGTCAGTCAGTCAGTTCAGTTGCTGAGTCATGTCCAACTCTTTGAGACCCCATGGACTGCAGCACACCAAGCTTCCTTGTCCATTACAACTCCCAGAGCTTGCTCAAACTCGTGTCCATTGAGTTGGTGATGCCATCCAACTATTTATCTCATCCTCTGCTGTCCCCTTCTCCTCCCACCTTCAATCTTTCCCAGAATCAGGGTCTTTTCTAATGAGTCAGTTCTTCGAATCAGGTGGCCAAAGTACTGGAGCTTCAGCTTCAGCATCAGTCCTTTCTATGAGTATTCAGGATTGAGTTCCTTTAGGATTGATTGATTTGATCTCCGTGCAGTCCAAGGGACCCTCAAACATCTTCTCCAACACCACAATTCAAAAGCATCAGTTCTTCAGTGCTCAGCTTTCTTTAGGGTCCACCTCTCACATCAATACATGACTACTGGAAAAAACATAGCTTTGACTAGACAGACCTTTGTTGACAAAGTGATGTCTGTTTTTTAATACGCTGTCTAGGTTTGTCATAGCTTTTCTTCCAAGGAGCAAGCATCTTTTAATTTCATGGCTGAGGTCACTACCTGCAGTGATTTTGAAGCCCAAGAAAATAAAGCTCACTGTTTCCATTGTTTCCCCATCTATCTGCCGTGAAATGATGGGACTGGATGCCATGACCTTTGTTTTCTGAACGTTGAGTTTTAAATCACCTTTTTCACTCTCCTCTTTCACTTTCATCAACAGGCTCTTTAGTTTTTCTTCGCTTTCTGCCGTTAGGGTGGTGTCATCCACATTATCTGAGGTTATTGATATTTCTCCCGGCAATCCTGATTCCAGCTTGTGCTTCATCCAGCCCGGCATTTCGCATGAGGCACTCTGCATAGAAGTCAAATGAGCAGGGTGACAATATACACGCAGCCTTGACTATTCCACTCCCGATTTGCAGTCAGTCCATCGTTCCATGTCCAGTTCTGTTACTTCTTGACCTGCATACAGATTTCTCAGGAGGCAGGTCCGGTGGCCTGGGATTCCCATCTCTTTAAGAATTTCCCACCGTTTGTTGGGTGGCTGCTGGTTCCTTCCGCCACAGGTCGTGAGGCGAGGTCTCCAAGAAAGCGCGCGCGGCGGCGAGCGGCTGACGCCCGCGGTCTGCCGCTCTAGCCCGGCGCGGGGCAACGAGTCGCGACTTCCGTCGGGCGGGGACGGAGCCGGAAGTCCGGCGGGCTCGGGGCGTCGAGATGGAGGAAGCGGAGTACGAGTCGGTTCTCTGTGTGAAGCCGGATGTCCACGTCTACCGCATCCCGCCGCGGGCCACCAACCGTGGTTACAGGTGCCCCCCTGCCCCCAGCCTGGCTAGTCACGGCCTAACCGCTCCCCGGCCATCCCCACACGCCCCGGCCAGTTGACGCGCGAGGGGCGGGCGCAGGTAACGCTGCCGGTTCTCTCAGGTCGAGGCCGGAGCCGCGAGGGGCCTCAGTCCGACGAATGGGGTCCCCGCGGCGGGGAAGGGCGAAAGCGGAATGTAGCGTTTAGGGAGCCTAGCCACGGCCGGGAGTGGTGTGTCACAGACCCTTTTTTCAGCGCTAGCTGACGGCCTTGAAGGGATGCTTGGAAAGACTTGAGGGGAGGAGCCCTGTCACTGGCAGAAATCCCCGAGGGAAGGAAGGGAGCCCAGAGCCGCTACAGAGGACCCGTCCTGGGAAGTTCTAAGCTGATGTTGAAAGCCCAGGGGCCCTTCCTTGCCCGGCTTTCTTGGCACGAACCTCGGCCCTGATCACCTCCTCTGGCTGTTGAGAGGCGTCCATCCGCACTTGTCTGGGAAATGTTCACCTGAGATGAACAGATAGGCGTGTTTGTTAAAGTAGATTATGTGGAAGTGAACACAGGAAACTGCCCTGCCAGAGGAAGGTGGGGGTTGGGAGGATGCTTCCTCTCCCTGTCAGTCTTTGTACAGTTTGCGTTTTGTCTTCATTGTCAACGAGGAAAAATATTAAAAGAAGATAATGTCTCATATGGATAACCTAGCGTAGGGCTATTTTGTGCCGCACGGGGTTGAGGGTGGGGGTGGGCAAGATCTTGAAAGCAATATTTGTCCAAGTTGTTTGGAGAGACAGGATTGGCCGGCACCACAAGAATGACGGAGTGTCAGCGTCCCTGGCCTCTTGTTACTTTTCAGTTGTGTTAACATGGTCTCGTAGCTGATTTTCTAGTGAACAAATATTTTATTGAACATCTAGTACATCCATGACATAGTTTAAAAATAATACGAAAGCAACATTAGAACAGAAACTCATTTGCTTTCTGCGGTCAAACGGGATGGCTCACCAAACCAGGACGGTCATCTGCCTCCACCCCTTCAGTAGGATGAGCCTGGTCCCCCAGAGATCAGCGTTAAGGCTGACTAGGTTGGCAAAAAGGAAATTGCCAGCCCCTGCACTTCAGCCTCAGAGCTCTGCTTAACTTGAGTTAAAGGTCTCTTGTCCCAGTAAGAGGAACTGAAACTTGTGAGGAGTCAGCTGACTTATGAATTGAAAGTTTGCATTTTTGTGGCCTTAAAAACAACCTGTGTCCACAGTTATGATGTCTCTCCAAGACCTGGCGTATGCTTAGGGACTTCTGAGAAAAGCCTCTGGGAAACACCCAAGGTTTTTGCTTTTGGGGGGTTTACTGAGACGGAACTAAAATGTAAAGTTAATGCTTTAAAAGAGCCGAAAGAGGCCGTTGCGATAGGTCTGTGGTTTCCTGGGTTTATTTCTTCTCAGGCTACCTTTGAGAATAGATTTCTTGAATATTCATTCACTTTCCCCACATGTCCTGTTGCTCTCCTTTGCTCGTCTGCTGCGCTTGCTCCCCTTCTCCTTTTCCTCCAAGATGGTCTCAGTGGCCCCAAATGATTGCTCTGACGGCCACAGCCTAGCAGTGTCTTCAGCAAACCATGGGCCCTAGTAGTTGCTTTCTCTACAGAAAAAGACCTAGAATTCTACTTCAGAGAAGGTCTCTATAATCTGGAACTGGGGTTGGCCAGCTATGACCCACGTGTTTTTGTCTGGCTCATAAGCTAAGAATGGTTTCTACATTTTTAAATGGTTGGGGAACATTTTAAAGAAGAAATTCTCAGAATGTGAGAAATTATATGAAAATCAGATTGTCCGTAAACTTTCACTGAAATACAGCCCTGCTCAGTAGAAAGTATGTAGGTAGAACAACTGAAGCACCAACATGGGAGGCAGCGTGACTGCTCTCCCTGTGCAGCTGCAGAGTGAGGGGTGCGGACAGAGATCGGTGGTCTTCTCCCGAGACGTCTGCCAACCCTCGGTCTAGAGCAGGCAGCCCGTATGCCCTGCCCATCCCTGTCCCCACCCCCAGCATGGGAGAAGGGCAGCGGGAGCCTCTGGCAGCAACACGACGGTTTTTGTCCCTTTAGGGCTGCAGAGTGGCAGCTGGACCAGCCGTCGTGGAGTGGCCGGCTGCGGATCACTGCAAAAGGCCAGATGGCCTACATCAAGCTGGAGGACAGGACCTCAGGTAAAGGCTGGGAGGCCTTTGTGGGGCTGAGGTACTGCGCCTCCCACTTTGTGAAGGGAGGGGCGGCTGGGGCCTGGCCAAGCCACTCGGAATCGGGGGATCTGTCCTGGAGATCAGCCTGGGTATACCTGTACACTGACTCCATTCTCCAACCTTTAGTTTAAAAGAAAGTGTTTCCTGTCAAGCACGTGTTCTTTTGGGCATCCTTAAGGAAATACTAATTTGGGAGCCCAGAGAGAAAAGGCCTACAGGTTGGTCCCAAGTAGGAAGCCCTGGAGCTTGTCTGGAAGATAAGCCACATGTTGACTTCTGCTGTGAGCTTGGTTTCTTAATCAGGATTCTGCTTATCGACTAAATGGTAACTTCCCAGACTGACCACACCCACTAACTGAAGGAACTGGAAGTTGTCCTCAGCTCTTTCTGTGGTGAGAGGACAAGCCAAGCTGGGCTGTGTTGGAGTCAGCTGACAGTTGTCACCCTTGGCAGAATCTCTGGCAGTCCTGCGCCACCAGCGCCTCTGGGTGAGCTGTGGAGGGCCTCATGGCCTGGAGCGGTCCCAGGCTACCCCCTGGAGCTGGAGTCCGACGCAGGGCTTCTCAGTCAGATGCCCCTGCATTCGGTAATGTCTTCTTTTTCTACCATAGCGGCTTTCCTTTGTGGGGCAATAAAATGCGAAGGTTCGTGAGCAGAGCTGGCTGCCTCTTCTCAGGTCTGCATCACTTGTGTCTGAGCCATGGGGCCTTAGACAAGCCACATGACCTTTGACACCTTGGCCTCCTTTTTGGTGAAGTGGGGATCACATTAGCTCCTGCTTCACGGGGTCGTTGGAATACAAAATGAGCACATAGATATCCAAATGCTTTGTGAACTGTAAGGTGGCCCAAAGCACCGATTTGTTTCAAGCATGACTGAGTATTGATGGCAGAAGAGTTTGAAGGGACGGTTGCTGGGTTTGCCCAGAGAACTCTGGCTGCAAGATTAGCCAGGACGTCCCAGGTGGCGTCACAAGGGGATGGCAGCGCCTGCTCCCTGGAGACCCTGGGAACTGCCTTTAAGGTGCACACCTGGTGTACCAGCCGCTGCCCAGAGCTGAGCCTCGCCTGCAGGAGCCACCCCCGGACACCCTTAGCTTGGGGCCCACCCACTGGGCCATTCGTGCCCCTCACTTCCCAGTCCCTCTAGGCCAGGGTGTCTCAGCTTCGGCAGTAGTGACATTTGGGGCCAGCTGAGTTTTGTGGTCTAAGTCATATTTAAGATACTTAGCAACATCTCTGACTTATACCTGCTAGATGCCAGTAGCACCCCCAAGTTGTGACAGCCACAAGTGCCACCAGACATTGTCAGATGTCCCTTGGCAGAAGGAGGTCCAAATCACCTGGGATGGACAACCACTGCTCTGGGCTGAAGACACCCAGGTGAATCCCAGATCCCCAGGCACCAAACCAGAGAGGCCAGAGCAGAGGAGTCAGCAGGAAGCTACAGACTTGGTCCACAGATTTGGATTCAGTTCAGCCTTGATCGCACAGTCAACCTCTGAACCGTAGGGTTTAGTAGAAGCTGGTCAGTACCTGACTCATCAACAGAGATCAGCACACTTGAAAACAAAGCCAGTTGTAAATGCTCACAGAAGGTGTGTGTTGCACTGCACCCTGGAGAGCCACAGTTGATAAGGGGAGGCATTTTACAAGGGCTGTTTTTTGTTGTATTTTTAGTTCTACCTGTTTGTTGCTACCAATCCCTCTACCCGCCTCCGTCATGCCACCCCATGGACTGTAGCTTGCAGGCTCTTCTGTCCATGGAATTTTCCAGGCAAAAAGACTGGAGTAGGTTGCCATTTCCTGCTCCAAAGAAGAGCTGTTTTTAAAAGCAGTCACTCTTTTGGCCTGTGATTAGGTTAAATCAGCCTGCTTCAGGTCCTTCTGAGTGTGCAGAAACTTCCCCTCTTCACTGGGTTCACCTGTCCCTCGAGTTCTGCCTCAGGCACTAGACTGATGCAGAAGGTGTGATCTCCCTGAGCCAGGGCCCTCGCTATAGGCAGCGGGCGTGAATGGGTGAGACTCAGGATAGTGACCAGCTCCAGCCCATCGTTCTCACGCGGAAGTGGAAGCCCAGTGTTGCTAGAGCTTTCAATCTTAAGAGAAGCCAGAAATCTGGGTTATTTTACAGGTAATTTGATTTTGAAGTGTTTGGCAGTTAAACTGAAGATACTAAACTGAGAACTGAATCTGACCTGTAAGCCACCTCTGACTTAAATCTCTGATCGGTTATATTCCTGTTACACTCCTTTAGCCAGAATGCATTTGACTTGAATTCCAGAGTCAGATTTGCCGGATCTTCCTCTCAGGGCAAGGGCCCAGTCATGGGATAGAAATAGAAATAGGCGTGAGGGACTCAAGGCTCATCCTCACTCCCGCTTTCAGGGGAGCTCTTTGCTCAGGCCCCAGTGGATCAGTTTCCCGGCACAGCTGTGGAGAGCGTGACGGATTCCAGCAGGTACTTCGTTATCCGCATCGAAGATGGAAACGGTAAACTCGGGACGTGGGACTCCCTCTTCCGAGCAGGGTTTCTCTGCCTTTGGAAAGTAGGGTTGATTGTGTGTTGTCCCCCAGGGCGACGGGCGTTTATTGGAATTGGCTTCGGGGACCGAGGTGACGCCTTTGACTTCAATGTTGCCTTGCAGGACCATTTCAAGTGAGTGGTTCCAGGAGACACACTCATGCCTCCTCCCTCTTCCCTGGGACAGAATGATCTCCCAGGTTAGCATACCCCGGTGCTGGTGTGTGATCTGTCTGCTGGCAGAGCCTCAGGGGAACTCACTTCTCCTTTAAGACAGGTCCCCTCTGCACTCTGAAAGTCCTCATCTCTACCTTGAGGTCTCTTTTTCCTGAGGCCCATCTCTGACCCCCAGTCAGCTGCCCCAGCCTTTGAGGTGTCACATCTCTGCCCCTGTCAGTCCCTTGAGCAGCCGGAGTCCTTTCCCAGCTCCCTTGGCCTTTCCAGACCTGCTCCTCCATGCTGTGATAAGCAGTGCTCGGATTCCCAGGCCACTCAGCGCACACCCTGCTGGTCCTTTTGAAGCTACAAGGGCAGGAGAGCCTGTCTCCCTGCCCTCTGAGGCCTCCGTCTCTGGCTATGGGGCGTGTGCCGCTGCTCACGCGAGCGCTTCTGGCGCCTCTGCTCTGCGTGGCTGCTGGAGCGTTGCTCTCTGGAAGGTGGGGCCCCTTTCTGTTGCTTTCCACTCGCTGGGCGTCTGTACTCTCACCGTCTACTTTTTAAGTGCCTGGACGGTGTTTTAGTCTTCACGCCACATGGTGAGGAGGAAAGGACCAGGTTCTCAGATTTCCTGAAGACCAGTGTTAGGACCCTATGTATAAATGACCTTGTGAGATTTTTATAGTCTTTGAGCATAGGGAATCGTCATCCCATTTTGCTGATGAGGAAACTGACAGACATGCAGCTGCTTACGTGTCAAAGCCAGGACTTGAGTTCAGGCCTAATTCTCAAGCTGCTCTCAGTTGCTCCTGCAAGGCTGCAGTCAGAGGCTCGTCCTAGACTGATGGCAGGTGGGACTGAAGCAAGGGCGTGAATACCGGGTAGCTTGCCCCTTCTTCACCTCTTCCTTCCTCTTCTCTCCTCAGGTGGGTGAAACAGCAGTGTGAATTTGCAAAACAAGCCCAGAACCCAGATCAAGGTCCCAAATTGGACCTAAGTTTCAAGGAGGGCCAGACCATCAAGCTCAACATTGCGGTGAGTGCTGACCCTGCTCAGCGGCCTTGGCCACCACCCCAAGCCCAACCCAGAGCCGCCACTCTTCTCACAGTCCAGCACGTGTTTATTGAGCGGCATCCCAACGCCAGGTACTGCGCTGGGGGCGAGCAAGAGGGTTCTGCTATCACAGAGCTCAGAGTGGAGCTGAGATGAGGGAATCAAGATGTGGTTAGTGGTGGGAAGGTTCTGTGACCTCAGGATGTCTTCAGTGCCATGAACTCCTAGCGTGGAGAGTCCTGCAGCCTAGAGTTAGGGGGAACCAGAGACGCCTTCCTGGAAGAAGCGACCTACGAGCAAGGGAAGAGAGGTCAGAGGGCGGTTCAGAGGACTTGGCGTGTGCAAAGCCTCTTGAGTTGAGAAACGTCAGTCGCTTGCTGACATAGCTGATGTTTTCGTGTTGGCTGTTGGCAGAGGGCCCCATGTACCCATCCCAGATTGTGTTTTGGGGACACCCCTGGTGGCCCTTTAGTTAAGACTCCATGTTCCCGATGCAGGGCACATGAGTCCAGTTCCCGGTCAGGGAACTGGATCCCACATACTGCAACTAAAAGATTCCTCGTGCTACAGCTAAAACCTGGCACAGCCAAATTGAAAAAAAAAAGATCAGCAGCACCCTGCTGCGGAAGCGTTGGGTGGGCACTGGGGGTCACGGGCAGCATCTGCTGGCAGGGAAGCATCGGGTGGGCACTGGGGGTCACGGCAGCTCTGCTGGCGGTGGTGTCCTGGCTGTCTTGTCATGGTCCTGACGGCCCCTGCATCTCAGGAGAGGTTGAGCTGGGCTGGACTGAGAGACGTGGCGTCTGCCTGGGTATAGAGGTGGAGCTGAATGATTTGGGGGAACTGAGGACCTAGTGGATTTGTTTCTGAAGACAGTTTGTAACCCTAAAATAACAGTCTTCCGCTTCACTTACTATCTCTTTCTCCTCTCTTCTGCTTCCTGCTGGTGATGATTTGGGACCCTTGAAGTTGGCCAACTGTCTCTTAAGAGAAAATCCAGGTCATGTCCAGTGGACTGGTTGGGATGTGAATCTCTGTCTTGCTGGGAGGAAACTAACATGTAATGAGCATCACATGTGTGCCAGGTAGTGTTTTTAGGGCACTTCTCATGCGGATTAAACATTCTCCCTTTTACAGGAGAGGAAATGGAGGTTTAGAGAGCTGGAGGGTCTTGCGCAGGGTCGTCGAGCTAGAAATAATCAGCTCAGCTGTACGCAGACCCAGGACTTGGAGGGCATAGGCTACCCACCCCAGTATTCTCCGGCATCCCTGGTGGCTCAGCTGGTGAAGAATCCACCTGCAGTGTGGGAGACGTGGATTCGATCCCTGGGTTGGGAAGATTCCCTGGAGAGGGAAAAGGCTACCCACTCCAGTATTCTGGCCTGGAGAAATCCATCAACTGTATAGTCCATGAGGCTGAAGAGTCAGACACTTTCACTTCAGTTCACTTGACTAGTCTGTGATCTCAGCATTTGATTGCTCTCCTGGCAAGGTGGGAACCACGCCATCTTCATATTTGAGATGCTCTGGCTTCTGGTCCACCTCGGTGTTGACGTTTCTGTTTTTCTTTATTAAATGTTTCATTGAGGTATGATATACATACAGAAAAGTATACGCATTATAAATGCAGAACACAGTGAATTTTTAAAGAACGAGCCTGCAGGCTTCCCTGGGGGTCTTGTGTTCAGAATCTGCCTGCCAGTGCAGGGGGTATGGGTTCTACCTCTGGTCCGGGAAGACCCCAGATTCTGTGGAGCAGCTGAGCCCATGCACCCAACTGCTGAGCCTGTGCTGCGGCCGCAAGAGGAGGAGCCGCAGCACCGAGAGAAAGCCCACGCACAGCCGTGCGGACCCAGTGCAGCTGGAGAGGAGGAGGCGTGCTGAAAGCCCAAGCTGGCCCACACAGGCTAGCCCCCAGGTGCCGGGCGGCTCGCAGCGCTCTCGAAGCCCCTCCCCTGCTCTCTTCCGCAGGCGGGGTGAGCGCTGTCCTGATGCTGCTCTAACGCCTTATGGATTGACTCGCGCCCTTCATACTCCTCCGTGTGTAACTGCTTCCGTTTCCGCAGCCTGGCACGTGTGAGGGCGTCCGTGTTGCTGAGTGTAGTCGGTTTATCCTGGCGGTGCCAGCGGGCTGCATTATGGGAAGGACTCCAGGGGCCTGGTGGTGGGCATCGGGGAGGTCTCCAGCTTGGGGCCGTTACAGGAGCGCTGCTGTCAGTGTGCAGATGGTGTCTTTGGTGCCCACGTGTACATATTTTTGTTGGGTCCATGTAGGAATGGAATGGCGGGGGCATCAGGTCATACGTTCAGCTTTAAAGAGTCTTACAAACAGCTTTTCAAGGTGAAGGTGCTGCGTGGATGGCTGCTGAGCGTCCGGGTGATGCAGACGTTTGGGGCCCCAGGGTCACCTTGTGAAGTTTTCTGGTGGCAGTGGGGTCCAGCAGAGCTGACCGGTTCTCATCCCTCCCCTCTCTTTAGAGCATGAAGAAGAAGGAAGGCGCCGCTGGGACGCCCCGCGCCCGGCCCACCAGCACGGGAGGACTGAGCCTGCTTCCCCCGCCCCCAGGGGCAAAGACCGCTGCCCTGGCCCCTCTCTCTGGGGAGCATTTGTCTGTGGGGGGCTCTGTCGTCCAGCCAGCAGTTTCTCCCAGCTCAGGTCAGTGTGTGAGGGTGATGGCCCCGCAGCTTTCCCTCCTTCGCCCACGGGGTCACACTTAGTGCCTGTCGTGAGAAGCTGGAGGGTGGGTGCCACAAAGCTGGTCCTGCCCACACTGGGTGAGGGCTCCCTCTCTTCCCGCCACTTCTGCTTCAGGGTGTCTGTCCCGCCCTGATGGGCAGGGACTGCAGCTCCCTCGCGGCTGTGAAACCATCAGCGCGTGGGCTCCTGGCTCTCAGGCTGCTCACTGGGTGAGTGAGTGATGGCGACATGGCCTCTGGTCACAGGATGCT
The DNA here is from genome assembly GCA_006408675.1 of Madoqua kirkii. Lineage (NCBI taxonomy): Eukaryota > Metazoa > Chordata > Mammalia > Artiodactyla > Bovidae > Madoqua > Madoqua kirkii. Next base: position 128,147 of record SJYC01143003.1, read on the forward strand.
CAGTCTGTCCATAGCAGAAGAGAAGGGTCCTGAGCACAGGGACCAGCCGCATGGCCTGCGGAGCTGTGGTCACGGGAGAGGTGGCACTGAACCAGGCCTTAAAGGACAGAGACCCGGGCAGGGGTGCCGGCGGTCCAGACAGAAGAGCAGGAGCAGGAATTAGACTTTGAAACATTGGTGTGTTAGGGAGATGGAGGCCACACGAGTGTTCATGGCGGGTGGTGGGAAGTATGCCTGGAGACTGAGTTTGAAGCGGGCTCCTCAGCGAGGCTGTTGGGCGCTGGACGCCGTGAGGCAGCTCCCCCAGCAGCTGCGCTGGCGCGCTCTCCAGGCTGTGAGCAGCACCTCTGGAAACCTGGGGTTCTGGACATGAGTGCCTTGTGCCAGGCGTGGAGGTGCTGGGAGGCCAGCCTGGCCCCTCAGTGTCCCAACCCCGCCTGCCTGGCCGGTATGATGCTCTTCACCTTCGTTGGGCTGGCTGACTGTTGCCAGACCCCTTTCTCTCACCAGGATATTGGGCTGGGGGAGAATCCGGACAAGAAGAAAGCTTTCTTTCCCTTTTAAGGGTTGGATTTACCTGAAGGTCAGGCTTCAAACCTCAGCCCTGTGGGGAATCCCTCACCCCAAGAGAACGGCAGGAACAGCAGTCAGGGAGTGCGCCTGCCCAGCCCCTGGAGTCACTCTCTGAGGTCGCAGGACCGCTGGGCTTGGCGTCCTGGGAACAGGGGCAGGAACCTTCACTCTCCACACTGCTGGGGGCGCACTGAGGTCTGGGGGCACAGTCTGGGGCGTTCTGCCTGTGGCCGATGCACGTCCAGTGCCAGCGTGGAGTCCCTGCGTCACGCCAGACAGTGTTTGAGGGCACTGCAGGCGCAGCCCCAGGCTTCTGCTCCGAGGGCCGCGTGATGTGATGCGCCGGACAGGCAGCAGCGGGTCGTGACTAGCCAGCATTCATGAGCACTTGCTGTATGCTCCCAGGCCAGACTGAGTGAGTTGGCAGCCTCGCTAGCCGTTGTGTGATATTCAGAAAGTTGCCTGCTGCTTTGTGCCTCAGTTTTTTGTCTGTAGGGAAGGAGCAGCAGTGAGGCCTGCAGCACCGGTTTCTGGTGAGGGTCGCATGCGCCAGCCCACACGGAGCGCAGAGCGGCACCTGGAACAGTGTACGTGCTCCCTGAGCCGCAGCTCTCGCTTGGGTGGCACTGCACCACTGCCGTCAGCGTCACTGTTGACTGCGCCTGCTCGAAGCCCTCCACTTGTATTAACATTTTGATCCTCAGACCGGTCAGTCTTATGAAAAGTATTCATCACTGCTGTCTCCATTTTAGAGATACGGAGATGGAGGCTGAAGTAACCTGGTATTTCAGTTTGTCCGACCGGACAGAAGGGGGTCCCCGACACCACTCCAAGTCTGCTCTATTACAGATAATTTATGAATTGCACGAATAAGCGAGTCAGCACCGGGCGGTCCGAGGAGACACCATAAGAGGTCCGTTCTTATGACCTCACCCAACGGTACGGGAGGAAGTTCCCTAGAAGGGGTGGTCCCATCTTGGGTCCAGAGGGTGCAACGTCCGCCTAGAATTGGACGTCTAAGAACTGGCAGACTCGGTGACCCCTTCGGGTCCAAAATATCGAGTGACTCCCAAATTGAACCACTCGACGACTCGACACCCTCGGGATCAAAATACACCAAAAGACCGGGTGACTGCAATCTGCATCGACCACCCTTCCGTCCACCGACCGTGTCCCGGAATCCTTCCCCACGACCGTGGCGACCCCCTCCCCGGCCCTTTCGTCCGGGACGGCGGGGCAGCACGGGAGATGGGCCACTCCTGTGGGTGTGTCTACGGGCGAACCATGAAGACCTTCTGAGGGGTCGGGGTATGTCAAACCGAGGATCCTGAACCGTGTACAGACCGTGTATTGAAAGAGTCGATCAACTCGGTCTGCGACCGGGCTCCTGAAATATATTTCTGTCACAACGCCAAAACCACTGGTAAGAAGTAGGTCCTTCAGTCCTCCATCACGTAAAATTCGTCTAAAGGTCGAATTTACCAACCTCGTTCCAGACGAAGTCTATCTCACTACCGCACACTGGACGGGGGCGACCATGGGAGGGGAGGTGGACCATACACCGGAAGACACGACAGAGGTCCTCGGGGAGCCCCCGAGCAGTCTTCTATCGTCTTTCCAAAATGGCTGTAGGTGTTTTGTTGCCAAAAAGCACGTCTCTGCATGTCTTTCTCAGCACCTTGGAATCATGAGTCTGATTTCCGGGTTACTGAGGCAGCCAGCAGGGGAGGACTCTGACGCCTCTATCTCCTTCTCTCTTCTTCCTTCCCATCGGACTTGGGGCGTCTGTAGGAGGTGCCACTGTGTCCTGGCCACAGCCCAAGCCTGCCACCACTGCTACCGCCGACATCTGGGGAGACTTCGCCAAATCCACAGGGTGAGGAGGATCAGGCTCTCTGTGCTGGGGTTGGGGCCAGGGTTGTCACTCTACAAACCTGGGATCGCCCCAGCGCCTGCCTCCTGACGTCGGGAGCAAGAGCGCCAATTCAGACACTCTGAGGCCACTGAGCGGACGGAGCCCCAGCGTGCCCACTCCAGGTGGCACGCTTCTCTCTGGGAAGGCTTTTTGCTGCCTTCTGCTGCTGAATGGCCTGGAGCTGCCCTCTGCAGCTCCTTCTGGTCTTGCAGCCACCTCACCAGGTACTCTGGCTTGCACCAGTACCTGTAATCTCCTCCTCCCCACTAGCTACCCCAGGACACTGGGCCACGAGTTCACCAGGGTTCTGGCGTTGGCCCATCCTCATGGGACCCCTGCCTTTTCTGCCTCCTTAAAATTTCGAGCCTTTCCTAGGGGTCAGGGTGAAAACAGGCTAAGCACACAGCATCATTATGTGGACAGGCTGTAGGCTGGGAGTCAGCACACACTTTCTCTCAAGGACCAGGAAGCCAGAGCTTAAACTGCAGGCTTGCTGGTCTCTATCCTAGCTCCTCGTCACCACCCTTGCAGCCCAGAACAGCCACAGTATCTGAGTGAGTGAGTGTACCTGTGTACCAGTGAAACTTTATTTACATAAGCAGGCAGAAAACTAGATTTGGACTAGTCCTGGGTTGTAGTCTGCTGACCCCTGCTCTAGAACATTCAAGGACTGGCTTCTTGGAGTTCTCTCTGCCTAGAGAGAAGTTAAATCTCTTGAGCTCTGTATTTCCAAACATTTGAAATCTGGCCCCCTCCCTGTCTTTCCAGGTCAACCTCCAGCCAGACTCAGCCAGGCGCAGGCTGGGTCCAGTTCTGACCTGGACGTGACTCTCTTCCTCATACGACTTCTGGAGAGGAGCTGCCTCTTCAGGGCTGAAGGAGGGAGAATGCGGTACTCCCTGGCCAGCCTCTGTTGGGAACATGAGTCTCCTCTTCTCCTCCTTGCCTGGCTCTCTCGACAGACTGGGCATGTTGGGCAGTACATTGGCCCTGTGTCACACTGTTGCCTGGGATTCGAATTTGCAACCAGAACTTGGAAGAAGAGTTCCTGGATCCCTATCCCCGTCTGTCGTCTTGACATGAGAGAAACTCTGAGACTCTTCCATCGTGATGACTCTTATTAAACACAAGCCCCCAAAGCAAAAGAAGGGCTTGAGTGTGCTGCCTGGGCTCAGACCGGCCCGTCTGGGGAGGCCATAGGCGTCACATGATCGCTGTCTGGACGGGGCCTTTCTGCACATGCGCTGGCTGTAGCCGTTCAGTCGGGAGGAGGGATTCCGTCCTGATTTCTAAAAGGTTTTTAGGCTGCAGCCTGAACAGATGATCAGGAGGGAAACCAAGAGTATTAACCAGCTTTTTAAAAATTCTTTTAATGTTTGCTTTGCTAACGTGCTGATCTGCACTAACTCACGGTCTTTGTAAAAGCATGCTCTGGCAGCCTGCCCCCTCAGGAGCCTCTGAAAGCATTCCTCACCGTCAGCTGCAGGAGCTGCTCTGAGCTTCAGGAGCAGTGTTCATCTCAACCTCGTGGCCTGGTTTCCATCTGTGCAAGGCCCGGCGGGCAGGGCAGGGCAGGGCTGAGGCAGGCGCTGGCTGCAGCTGGGCCTGCATCTGAGCCAGAGAGTGGCCGCTGTTCTCATGGAGGTGAGGGGTTTGGCCCTGCCGTCGTGGGCAGCCGTGTGGGCTCCCAGGCTCACTGCCTGGTTCCTGGTGGACTTGGGCTCTGTCCCGCGTGTTTCCTGAAGTGCCTTGTCTGCAGACAGCTCCTTCCTTCCTTCTCTCCTTCGGGGACTGTACGTGACAGACAGAAGGAGTTCTGAAGCAGCTGGAAGTCTAGGCTTGCCTGTGTTCCTGGTTTATAGGAAATAATTTTATCTAAGCACACCTCTAAAATCGCTTTCATTGACATCTATTACCTCTTTAAGTGAAAGCGTTCTTTTTTGAAAGGTCTAGATGATGAACTGAAAAAAAAGTGTTGGCCTTTTGGTGGGACCAGATTTCTAAGATAAAAAATAAATATTTCTACTCTGTCAGTGTATGTCAGAGATGGAAATGTTTTTGGCGCTATGGCTGCTAACTCCTCCAGGATGCCTTTGCAGGACACACACCGCCTTTTACCACTGAACCCACATCCAGACTTAAGACGGGCCACAGAGACAGGTTGGCCAGAATGGGGGGATTTGGCCCTGTTGCCCTAAGGCAACCGGTAATGTCTCTGGTTACAGAGTACAGCCTTTCTGCCCTTCTGGGACATTCTGGGCTTCTTGCCCTGTAGTGTGGGGGCGAGCCCTGCCTCTTGCCAAGACCTCCGCAGCTCCCTAAGTAGTAAGGGTGTCCAGGCAACGACCGAAAGGCAAGACAGGCCGTGGTGCTCACATGCCTGTGGGCCTGTAACAGATGCGCTTCCACGGTTCCAGAAGCAGCCCCTCTGGCTGGGAAGCAGGGTAGGAGGCGACAGAGGAGGCGGAGTTAGTTGGATGGTGAACGTGGGTTTGAGCAAACTCCAGGAGACAGTGGAGGACAGGGAAGCCAGGCGGGCTGCCGTCCACGGGTCACCCAGGGGCTGACACACCTGAGGAGTTGGACAACAGCAAAGGACAAAGAAAACGGGAGTTGAGGATCCTCTTGCCCTTTAAGTAAGGAAAAGGGAACTGCATCAGGGGACTCTCAGGAGGAGTAAACTTCTTTGTCTATTTGCTGTTACTCCCCGTCTTCTCTAAGTGCCTTGCTGCTGCTGCTGCTGCTGCTGCGAGGCTAGGAAAGAACCTTGGCGTAGAGGAGGCCCTTGACAGGAACCATGTGCCGTTGAAGGTGAGCCCTTGGGTCTTGGAGACAGACCTGGGCTTTGACCTAGACTCTTCGTGGTAAAAATGTGTGCCCACGGTCTCCTTAAGCCAAGTGTCACTCGGACAAGGCATCTAAAGCTCTAGCAGGTGCCCATCCTGTGAATCAGGTAATGCATCCAGAACTGTTGCTCATAATGGTGCTGCTGAAGAAACTGCAGTCACAAAAACCTAACCTGGAAAGCACCTGGAGGGATCTGTAGGGCAGGGGACAGTCTGGCACATCACCAGCTCAAATCCCAGCTGGTGGACCGGGGTGCCCAGGACAGCCCCCAGTACTGAGCCACGCATCGCCTCACTTACATCCCTGACCAGAGCTTCCAAACGTTGGAGTGGGGATAGGAGGTATTGAATTTGGGGGTTTTGAGACTACAGGATATCTTCATGATTCTATAACATTGCAACTTCTGTCTCACCGGCTTTAAAGAAGCCGACTGCCACGTTGCGTGACTTGCCCTAGCCCAGGGTCATAGCGTCGAGGTGGGAAAATCAGCCTCGCCGACAGCCAACAAGAAGCTGACGCGCTCAGGTCAGTGGTCTGCAAGGACCTGGACGCTGCCAGAGCCCCCTGAGCTGGGAGCAGACCCTTCCCCAGCTGATCCTCAGATAAGCCCTGTCTGCCAGCACTTGGCAGCTTTGCAGAGGACCCAGCCAAGCTGTGCCCAGACCCCCGAACCCTGAAACTCAGTGAGTAAATGTGTCTGAAGCTGCCAAGTTTGCAGTGGTACCATTAGGCAGCAACAGATAACTAATACAAAAGGTGGCTGAAGGACATCGAATGGGCGTCAGGAAAAGAAAGGTCTGGACACACTTGATGGCAGGATGGCCTTGGGAGGTCACTTATCCTCCCCTTGGGGCCTCACTTTCCCTTTCTGTGACAACAACTATTGCTTACGTCTGCAAGGCACTGGTCTGTGGCCTTAATGTAAAATTTGCCTCAGGAACTTCCCCAGCAGCCCAGTGGTTAGGGCTCCATGCCGCCACTGCAGGGGCGCGGGTTGGACGTCGGGTCCGGGAGGAGTCCACGTGCTGCAGGGCAACAAGGCCCGTGCTCCACAGCAGGAGAAGCCACTGCAGTGAGAGGCCTGCGCCCCGGAACAAAGATGCTGCCACCCCTAGTGGCCGGAGAGAGCGGGCACAGGAGCACAGAGCCAGCACAGCCGCAGGCAAGGCTTAAAGAGGGTCTTTAGAAAAGCCAGACATTGTAAGACCCTGTCAGTTAAGCGTAAGGTATCCAGCAAGTCCAGTTAACCGGAACACACGTCCTCTAAGCCTCCTGCTTAACGTGGTTTGCCGATGGGGTGCAGAGTCCAACCCAGCCTAGCACCTGGGCTTGGCAAGCACTTGGCCCTAGCAATATGTGGCTGCTAAGTCCCAGTCATGTGTTTCTGTTACCAGAGCCACAGACTTAGACCCCTCCACAGTGGAGCAGGCATAACTCTGGTGGCCAGACCCGGGGTGCAGGGCTGGGTGCCACCTGGTATGGGGCAGTGACCAGGGTCAGCAGCCCTGCGGGTTCAAATGCCCACAGGCCAGGCTGAGCTGAACAGAGCCCCAGGTCAGCACGACAGTGGGCCCAGAGCCTGTGAGGGAGGGCTGATGCCAGTGTGTGCTTCCCTGCCGTGGGCTCCTGGGAGCCCCGGGGTTAAAAGGTTCCAGCAGAGGAGCTGTGTTTGCTGTCCCTCCCAAAATCTCCCAAGGCAGTGCTGTGGTGGATAGGAAAGAACACGGGGTGAGACCCACTGGACTCCGTGCTGTGTGCCCTCGGGCGAGCCACTGCACCTTTGTGACGTCTAGGTCTCCTTACCTGTAAAGCTGAAACAACCCTAGAACCTGTAGCTTACAATTCCCCTTCACAGAAGAGGTCAAAGGGGACGGAGGATGGAACAAGAAAACGAGAGGTTAACAGCCAGCAGTGAGGAAGGACGCCAGTGTGGGCTGCCTGCGAGGTGTGGGCACTGGGAGCCCTAAGGGAGACCTAGTGCAGATGGGCCTGGACAGGTCCGCTGGGGAGACGGGCAAGAAGGGGGGAGCACAGACCCTGGAGCTCAGAGCGGGCTCTGAGCACAGAGCTCAATGCTGTGAGCAACATTCTGGAAGTGAGGGCGCTGTGGGGACAGACAGGCCCAGAAGCGGGCTGGGAAGGCCATGAGCCTGTCAGCCCCTGGGCTCCGTCGCTCAGTTGTGCTCAGCTCTTTGCGACCCTGTGGACTGCAGCACGCCAGGCTCCCCTATCCTTCACTGTCTCCAAGAGCTTGCTCAGATTCCTGTCCACTGAGTCAGTGATGCCATCCAACCATCTCAATCTCTGCTACACCCTTCTCCCTTTGCCTTCAATCCTTCCCAGCATCAGGGTCTTTTCCAGTGAGTCGGCTATTCATACCAGGTGGCCAAAGTACTGGAGATTCAGCTTCAGCATCAGACCTTCCAATGAATATTCAGGGTTGATCTCCTTTAGGATGGACTGGTTTGTTCTCCTTGCAGTCCAAGGGACTCTCAAGAGTCTTCTCCAGCACCACAGTTCAAAAGCACTAATCCTTCAATACCCACCCTTTTTTAAGGTCCAGCTATCACATCTGTACATGACTACTGGAAAAACCATAGTCCATAGACTATATGGACCTTTGTCAGCAAAGTATATCTCTGCTTTTTAATGTGCTGTCTAGGTTTGTCACAACAAGGCTGTGATCCATGAAGGAGCCAGGTCTGGGTAGGGATTCAGAAAATCTGGAGATTCTGGACAGGTTGACACAGACCTGAGTCATGCTGGGGAAGCTGGGGGCCCATCTGCTTCCTGGCCTCAGGCTGGGCCAGGGACACCACAGGGAATCTGTACCCTCCTGCAAACTTCACAGCCCTCCTCATCCCAGACCCCAGGGACTGACCCAAATCTTGGACCACAGCTCTCAGGCCTGGCCCAGGTCGCAGCCCTGCCTGCATCATCCCCAGGAATCAGAGCCTGAAGGATACATTGGCAGCCCCGAGTGTAGTTTCTCAGGTGTAAAACCCAGGCTTTGACAAAGACAAAGAGACGCTGCGGAGAGCTCCCCAGGCAGCACAGTGGTAAAGAGTCCACCTGCTGAGCAGGAGGTGAGGGTTGGATCCCTGGGTCGAGAAGATCCCCTAGACAAAGGTATGGAACTCACTCCTGTATTCTTGCCTGGAGAATCCCAAGGACAGAGGAGCCTGGTGGGCTACAGTCATGGGGTCGCGAAGGGTCAGACACGGCTTAGTGACCAAACAGCAGGGGACGCAGAACCCCAGACTACCGCTGGGTCTCGGTTCCAAGTCGACTGCACCACCTTGCAGCTTCCAGTCCCTGAGCAACTGGCTTAGTCTTCAATTTCCCGTTTTGGCATAAGGAGTTAATAATCCCTGTTTGAGGATTATTACTATCCGGAGCAGTAAATGCAGTCCTGTGGGAAAAGCCCTCCGTCCAGTGTGGCTCCGGGGCCAGAGGCCCCCCTCACGCTTCCTGCGACCGGCCCCGCCCCAGGCCAGAGCGCGCCCCCGACGCGGGACCACGCCAGGGCGCCGGCGGGTCGGGCGCCAGCCCCTCTCGACCCCGCCTCTGGCCCCGCCCCGGCCCGCCATCGCCCCGCCCACCTCTGGCCCCGCCCCGCCCCGCCCTCCGGCCCGGCCCGCTCGGCCTGCGCGGCAGCGGCGTTGGCGCGCGAAGGTAGGAAGCCGGCGGCGCGCCCTGCCGTGGGCCAGGGACTCGGGCGCGCGCGGCGGGCGGCGGCCCCGGGTGGGGCGGGTCGCGGGCGCGCGCGGAGGCGGGCAGGCGGGCCCGCGCGGAGGCGGGCCGGAGCCGCGGCCCCCGGGCCTGGGGCCTCAGGGCGCGCGCCGCCCCTCGCGCTGCCCGGCTCGCCGCTGGCGGAGAGCGCCTGCGGCCTCTGCGGACGTCCTGCCCGCCGTCCGGCTCCAAATCCCGCCCGATTCCCGCGGCCTGGGGTGGGCGGGAGGAGGCGGGGGCTCGCCCGGGCTTCTAGACGGACGCCTCTCCGACGGGGCGTCGCCTGGCGCGCGGCTGGACAGGCCTGTCCCAACTCCGCCACCGTCAGGCATCCCTTCCTGCGCTTCCGGTGGGCCAGGCGCCGGCCCTGCCCCCCATGCTTGGGATTTTGTTTCAGTGCAGCCTACGAGGTGGCAAGAAGCCCCCTTTTGCCCATGAGGAGACTGAGGCCCAGCGCGGTCCACTGAGTTCCCCAAGATGGCACACCCTGCAGGGATTTGGGCACTCCTGGGGCCTCTCACCATGGGGCCTGAGACCCCCATCTCTGGGGTTGCCCTTGTGAGCCGGCTCCCTTGTGATTTTTATGCAAACACAAGAGGACAGCGCTCTGAGCCGGTGCCTGCCTTCTTGGGGACCAGTCTCCCTAGCTCCCCCTGGGACCTCCACTTGTCTTGGGGATTGGGAGACGGTTGGAGGGAAGCGACACTAGGGTACCATCTGTTCTCATCTGAGATTCCCTGTTTTCCTTAGCTAAGCTCACAGCAGGTGCTTACCAACCACATCCTTGGCCCAATCAGAGCAGAGGCTAAGCCCCGGCAGGGCAGGATCCTCTGTCAGGAAAGACCTCAGGAGTCAGAAACCCTGGATCTTGGAGATTTCTTTGACTTAGTTCCTCCTCTCCAGTGTTTCTCTCAAGCCCTGGGTCAGCCCTTGGGACTAGGTACCCCTCCCACCCCGGGAGTCTGCTGTGGGGGACATGGCCCGGTTTTTAACCTTGGGCTCCTGAGGTGTGGCCGGTGTTGGATATGTGTTCCTGGGGTTCTTGTGGGGTCCCATTCTGTGGAGAAAACACAGGCCAAGACTTGCCCTGTGTGACCCCGGACAGACCCAGGGGAATTTTCTTTTCCTTTCTATTTTTTTATTTTTCATTTACTTTCCTATATTACTATTTGCCTCCTAGCATTCCTTCACTCACTCAACAACTGTTAATGGTATTTGGGGCCTTAAGCTCTGCAGAGACACCAGTAAGCAAGGCCAACTTGGTTCCTGCCCTTGGAGCAGACCAACAGCATATCTGTAGGAAAAAAATTTTTTTTGGCTGGAAGATCAGGGTTCACACTCTCAGAAGGTGACATTTTTGCCCGAGGTCTGGTTGAGAAGCAGGAGTCAGCAGTGAAAGGAAAGGGGAAGAGCACTCCAGGCAGGGGAGGCGACAGGTGCAAAGGCCCTGAGGTGCAGCGTGCTTGGTGTGTTTGAGAATCAGGAAGGCCAGCGTGCTGGGGAGGAGTGTGCTGGGGGAGAGGAGAGATGAGGTGGAGAGGTGGACTGGGGCTGGATTGAGCGGGCCTTGTGGGTGTGGCAGGACTTTGAATTTTATTCTGAGCCTGATGGTAGCCAGCCGGTGGGGCTGAATAGAAGAGGAATGTGTGAGGACAAACGAGTGGGGGACAAGAGAGGAAGTAGGGACACCCATGAGGAGCCATCTCTGCAGGCTGGGCAAGAGGTGACAGTGGCTTATTTAATACACATCAGAAACCTAGGGTGGCGACTGGCATACAGTGAGTGCTACATAATGGTGGCCATTGTGGATTGTTTAAAACTATGGAACCAGGCACACGTGGGTCTCACTTGGGGCTTCAGCTCTTCATGGCTGGATTTGTTGCTCTTGTTCAGTCCCTCCATCATGTCCAGCTCTTTGCAAACCCATGGACTGCAGCACGCCAGGCCTCCCTGTCCCTCACCATCTCCTGGAGTTTGCTGAAACTCATGTCCATTGAATTGGTGATGTCATCCAACCATCTCATCCTCTGTCACCTCCTTCTGCCCTCAGTCTTTCCCAGCATCAAGGTCTTTTTCCAGTGAGTTGACTGTTCTCATCAGGTGGCCAAAGTATTGGAGCTTCAGCATTAGTCTTTCCAGTGAATATTCAGCGTTGATTTTCTTTAGGATGGACTGGTTTGATCTCCTTGCCATCCAAAGGACTCTCAAGCGTCTTCTCCAGCACTACAGTTCGGAAGCATCAATTCTTCGGTGCTCAGCCTTCTGTATGGTTCAGCTCTCACATCTGTGCATGACTGCTGGAAAGACCTGACTAGACGGACCTTGGTCAGCAAAGTAGTAATGTCTCTGCTTCTTAATATGCTGTCTAGGTTGGTCATAGCTTTCCTTCCAAGAAGCAGTCGTCTTCTAACTTCATGGCTGCAGTCACCATCTGCAGTGATTTTAGAGCCAAGAAGAGGAAATCTGTCACTGCTTCCACCTTTTCACCATGTATTTGCCATGAAGTGATAGGACTGGATGCCATGATCTTAGTTTTTTTAATAGTGAGTTTTAAGCTTGTTTTTTCACTCTCCTCTTTCACCCCTATCTAGAGGCTCTTTAGTTCCTCTTCGCTTTCTGCCATTAGAATGGTATTATCTGCATAGCTGAGGTTGTTGGTATTTCTGTCAATAGTCTTGATTCCAGCTTGTAACTCATCCATGACTGGATGACTTTGAGCAAATAATTTTTTTGGGTGGCGGGAGAGGAAAAGAAAGTGTTACTACTTGCAATAAGTAAGGAGAACACCTGGGATTGTTCCTAAAATAGTGTTTCTGAGCAAATCATTTAACTCCACCCAGACTTATTGTTGTCATCTGTAAAATGGGTAGAACAGTAGCAGCTTCCAGGGCTGTCAAAAAGGTTTAAACAGATAAGGTGGAGGTGTAGAATTTGGGGCACAGGGTCTGGCTCATGGTAGGCTCAGTATTTTTATTATAATTTCTAGTCAGCAACTGGAGAATAAAGAAGGGGTAATGGGTAAGAGCAGCCGGCACATTTGAGATTCATAAATAGCCCTTGAGGGACTTTTTGGCCAGTGCCTGCTGCTGGACATGGCGAACGGCAGCTTTGCAAGGTGGGCAGAGGGCTAAGCAAGAGTGGGGAGGGAATTAGTGCAAAGGGTGTCTTTTCTGTATTTATTCACCCAATGATGGCTGAGGGGCTACAGCGCACCAGGCAGGGGTCTAGACTGGGCGCTGGTACTGGTGATGATGGCACTAACAGTAGCCAACCCGAAGGCCTTCCCTGGCGGCCCAGTGGTTGGACTCTGCATCCCTGGTGGGTGAACTGAGATCCCTCACGCTGGCAACCACGAAACAAACAGAGACCAGTGGTGTTAACTGCGTGACAGTGGGGAGTCATCAAGGCAATTCCGGCTGATGCGATGGGCTTCCCTGGCAGCTCAGCTGGTAGAGAATCCACCTACAGTGCAGGAGACCCTGGTTCAGTTCCTGGGTCGGGAAGATCCTGTGGAGAAGAAATAGCTACCCACTCCAGTATTCCAGGGCTTCCCTGGTGGATCAGACAGAAAAGAATCCACCTGCAACATGGGAGACCCTGGTTCGATCCCTGGGAAGGAATCCCTGGAGGAGGGCATGGCAACCTGCTCCAGTGTTCTTGCCTGGAGAATCCCATGGACGGAGGAACCTGGCTGGCCACAGTCCATGGGTTTGTAGAGTTGGACATGACTAAGCAACTAAGCACAGCACAGCTGATGTGATAGTGAAATCCTGAAATCTCAGTGACTTAGCACAAAAGAAGTTCATTTCTCATTCATGAGAAGTCCTGTTAGGTGGCTTTCTACATGGTGACCCACAGACCCAGACCCCTTCCAGGTTGTGGCTCTCGCATTCTCTAGGAACTCCGCGTTATTTCCTTCCAGCTGGGGGACAGGGAGGGCGAGAAGTCCTCGTGGGAGGTTTTTATGGGGCAGGTCTGAAGTGGCATACTTTAGTTCCATCTTAATTCTGCTGTTGTGCAGTCGCTCAGTCATGTCCGACTTTTTCGACCCCATGGGCTGCAGCACGCCACGCTTCCCTGCCTTCACTGTCTCCCAGAGCTAGCGCAGACTCATGTCCGAGTCGGTGATGCCATCCAACCATCTCATTCTCTATTGTCCCCTTCTCTTCCTGCCTTCATTCTTTCCCACCATCAGAGTCTTTTCCAGTGAGTCAGTTCTTTGCATCAGGTGGCCAAAGGATTAGAATTTCAGCTTTAGCATCAGTCTTTCCAATGAATATTCAAGACTGATTTTCTTTAGGATGGACTGGTTTGATCTCCTTGCAGTCCAAGGGACTCTCAAGAGTCTTCTCCAACACCACAGTTCAAAAGCATCAATAATTCTGCTAGTGAGAACTAGATCACATGGCCATATCTGACTGCAAAGGAGTCTGGGAAATAACTTCTAGCCATTTCCCATAGAAGAACTGGAAATGTTTTTTTGGTGAACACATAGCACTTCCTGTCACACCATATCCTGGTACACAGCTAAACTTGGATCATCTTATTTAAACCTCATGGTAAAAGCAGGCACTGTTATTATACCATTTTACAGATAAAGAAACTGAGCAAAGTCGTTGGCCCGGGGTCACACAGCTGATGGGGAGGCACAGCCAAATCCTGGCAGTCAGATGCTAAAGCTATAAGATCCAGAGCTTTCCATGAGGAATTCAGTTGTTATTTTGAGAGCTGGATGGAAGCTATGGCGTTAGAAAGTGCACATACACACAGGGTTTAGATATGGTTTCTTGGGCTCTATGATAGAAGCCAGAAGGGCTGCCGGGGAGAACCTTGTGGGCAGAGCCAAGGGTTCTGGCATCTGATTCCCTTCCCCTAGGGCCCGGGTGGGGAATAATTTAGTTGAGTTCACCAAGCGCATCTGGGCCCCCTCTCTGCCCATCTGGGCAAGCAGGGCTGCAGAGCTTGGCCGGGGGTGTTTGTGGCCCCTCTCTGCTCTGGTTGTGGGTGTGCAGCCTGTGTGTGTGTGGGGGGGGGGCGTTTCTGGAGGTTGTGTCTGGAGGTGGGAAGATGGAGCCCCAGGTTTTTGTGGTGAGAGCTCCCTGCCTGAGTTTAGTTTTGCCTGAATCTGTCCTTGGTTGTCATGGCAACATTGAGGCACTTATTTTTTTGGCCGGGTGTTCTGGCTCCTGGTTTTCCATTCCCAGAGCAGATTCCCTAGTTGGGGGCAAGGGTTTCAGGCGCGCTTGGACTGTTGTGCCTTTATACGTCACCTGCTGCATTCCTAGGTCTGACCTAGACAGGGCTGGTAGAGCTTTGGAGTGCAAATGCCCCTGCCTTGCCCTCAGGCCCTCTGGGAGGCTGCCTAGCTTAAGCGGAAAGAGTTTAGGGCTGGTTCCCCTTCCCTGCAGCAGCCGCAGTTTGGAATAGGTGAGAGCCCCCAGCTCTCTGTGCCTGGTTTTCTCATCAGGAAATGGGTTGAGGTGAAGATTCAGAGTGGTCGCACGAATGTGACAGAGAGCACCCGGAGGCCAGGGGTCAAGAGGTAGCAGGAGCCCAGACGGGCGATGCCAGCGACCGCGGGAATAGCAGCCGCCTTGCTCTGACTACTCGCCACGTGCCAGCTGTGGTCAGACCCCTTACTCGATACAACCCATTTACTCCTCACGGTGACTCTGTCCGTTTCACGGGAATACTGGGCCGCGGTAACTCGTGGGTCACACTGCCGACAAGTGCACGGCGGGACTCCGCTGTGGCCCCGACTCCGGAGCTGACTGCCTGCCCCCTGCGCCGCGCAGCCTGCTTGTCCCAGGGTGGGAGCAGTGGAGGCTGGGGGTGGAGCTCGGAGCCCCAGGGCCCGGGTACAGCGACCCGGCGGGTTGGATCTTCAGAGGAACGAAGCCAGTGTGGTTCACACGTTCACTCCAAGCCCAGCGCTCAGCCACACGCCCTTGGCCCTCGGATGACGCCCTGAGACGGGTGGCAGTGTTCGCACCTTGTGCAGGGACACTGAGGCTCAGAGAGGCAGAGCTGCTTCCCCAGGGACGCGGCCTGGGAGGGGGCGTGGCGGGAGTTGGGGAGGGGGATTCGGTTCCGTGCCTGCGCTGGGCAGTTCCGCAGCCCGCTCCAGATGTGTGAAGTCATTAGAGCGCCTTGTAAACACATTTTCAGCTAAGCGTGTGACCCCTTTTCTGGGTCAGCAAAGGTGATCCTGAAGACTGGCCTTTCCCGGGGGGGGGGGGGGTGTGTGTGTGGGGGGAGGGTCTTCCTCCTCCTCCTCTGTCCTCCTCCACCAGGCTCCCCTCCCCCACCCTCCTTTCCTCTCCCCGGCCCCGCCCACCCCGTGATCACATGGGGCCCGCCGGATTTAAGCCTAATCTGCCCGGCGCTCAGCCTGCTGGCTGTAGGGGAGTCTGGGTGGGTCTCCCGCGCCCTGGCAGAGGCCTGCAGAGGGTGCCCACGGCCGCCCCCCATGAGTTTGGGGCTGGAGCAGTCGTTGGAGGTGGTTATCCAGGTGGGCCCGGGTCTGTGCCCCGTGCAGGGCAGGGGCGCAGAGCCTTGCAGGAGAGGGTGAGAGGCGGCACGTCTCGGGGTGCAGGCGTGGGTGCGCCGGGGGGCCCCTGCTTGCAGCTCTCGGCCAGGGTGGTGGCCGAGGGGTTCTGGGGCTCAGTTCCGGGGCTCTGTCCAGTGCCCCTCGAGTGAAGGGGAGTCCCTACCTCCAGGTTTTAGGGTTGGGGTGACCCCTGCTAGCACTGTGGGGTCCTCAGTCGTCCTGGGCGGTAGCCCCCCGCACCCCGTCTGCCCGAGGCGAGGTCTGTGAGTGGGCCGTGCCTTAGGCTTGCTTCTCGGGCCCCCGGGGGCCTCCTTCCCAGGGCAGGGGTGCACGGAGCGTCCTGTTGGGCTTCGTGCAAGTCTGACTCCCAAGCGTCCTTCCAGGTGGGGTTTCCTGAGCGCCTCCTGGGCACCCACGTCTCGGGTGGCAGCACTGTTTTCTTGCCACCCGCACTAGGGAGCCTCGGGTCTCAGGCCCCCCGCAGACCCTCCCACTTTCCCCGCAGACTCTGAAGAGGAGCCTCCTGGGGTCGGGCCTGGCCCAGGACTGGAGGCCCGCCCTCCTGTCAGCCCGCATCAGGGAGATCGTCACCCACAGCCTCTCCCAGCCTGAGAGTGCAGGTACCGCTCCCTGCCCCCGCCTCGCCCCAGACACTACTGCCGCTTCCCACGTCCTCTGCACAGTCGTGAGGACAGTGACGTCAGCTTCCATTTCCTGAATCCTCACTGTGAGGCAGGCAAGACCCATGATGGAGGGTCCCGTTTTACAGATGAGAAAAAGGAGGCTTGGAGGTGTCATTTGCCTAGACTTGTCTCCACGTGCTGCTGTGTGAAGGTGGGGCATCCCCTCCTTGCTTGCAGGCAGCCTGTCGCCAAGACTAAACCCCAAACACCGCGTTCTCTCCCAGGGAAGGGGTGACCTGGGTGAATCCAAGACAACAGGGAGAAGGCAACTCAGCTTAGCTCAGGGCTCTGTAGATGGCCTGGGGTTGACAGTGCCCCTTCTCCACCTGGGCAGGAAGGCTCATGGGCCCCCAGGCCCCTGGAGGGTGGCCCCCACAACCTCCTGTGTGCTTTGACAGTCTGGGAAAGGTCCTTCAGCTGCAGCTCCGTGCAGGGACCGGTCCGTCTTCCTGCCTCCAGGGACGGGTGGAGCACCCCTTTGGGGAGGCGGCCCCTCTGGACACAGGTGGAGGCCAGGCATGTGCCGCTGTCCTGCAGGCCCGGCCCCCGAGATGGCGTCCGTGCTGCCGCTGCAGGAGGAGAACCAGCTGCTGCAGCAGGAGCTGGCCCGCGTGGAGGACCTGCTGGCCCAGAGCCGGGCGGAGCGCGACGAGCTGGCCGTCAGACACGGCGCGGTCAGCGAGAGGGTGGGTGCTGCGGGCGCGGGGCTCCCCAGCCTTGGGGTTGGAGGCACCCTGGGCAGCGCGCCCAGGAGAGGTGGGCCTCGGAGCCAGGCGGCCTGTGTTCAGGTTGCGACTCTGCCCACTCGAGCAGCCTTGAACACGTCTTCCCACTGTGCACACCTGCTGTCCACAGTGGGGACAGTGACAACACGGAGCTGTGGAACCGATGGGACGAGGACGTGCAGTGCCAGGAGCCTGGGTGTTTCATCCCCGGCTGTCCTGGGGGTGGGGCATGGAGAACAAGACCCCTGAGAGTCCCCCGCTGCAGTCTCTGGGCATCGATTATACCCCTGTGTACCTGGGCCTTGGGGTCCACCCAGCAGGCTGGGGTGTGCACAGACCTGGCCTGCTCTCCCGGTGAGGCCCCGCCAAGGAAGGGCGGGGTAGCCGGGCCTGCGTCCAAGTCCAGACAGAGTTTGTGTCTGGGGGCCTGTGCCGCGGGGCCAGGGCTGGAGGTCAGTGTGGTGGGTGCAGATCGTTCTCAATGCGTTGTTTCCTTTAGGCCGCCAGGCTCGGGCAGGCGACCCTGGGGAGGTGATGGTGGCTGCAAGTTGGTGAGAGAGCTGCACGCGGGAGGGAGCGTGTGTGCTTGTGGGGGGCGGTGCGTGGGTGGTAACGGAGTAACACGTAATAGTGCCTGTGGGTAACTGAGCCCCTGCGGTGTGCCAAGCATGTGCCGGGAGCTCGACGTTTAAGATACAGAGGCCGGGACCGTTCCGACGCCTGTAATAGAGGAGCTCACCGAGGCTCAGAGCGGGAAGGCGCTGTGCTCGGATGCATGCAGCCCCGGGCTCTGCACCGTGGCTTTGTTTCCTGGGGATGGGAAGAGGCCGCCGGGCTGGGAGTCCCAGGGGCAGCTGGCCCTGGGGAAACGGGAAGGACCTCAGATATGACCTCCTAATACTGCAAGTGGAAAGCTGAAGCCTGCAGATTGAAGCTGGCCCAGGGCCCCCTGAGCAGGACTGGCAGAGCCAGGGTTGCCCAGGACTCACTGAGGCCCGTCTACAGGAGGGGTTGTGACCCCGCGGTGGGAGGAGCAATCTGTGTCTCCCTGCTGGTGTGAGCTCTGCCTGTGTCCTGGCATCCACCCTCCAGGATAAGCCCTCACCTTGTTGGGACTTGCAGAGAAACAGGGCGGTGGGGGGCGGGGGGGCGCTCTAAAGCGGTCCCCAGCACTGGGCACAACACAGAGCTTGTTTTCCCAGGGTTTGCAGGGAGTATGGAGGGCAGGCTGGGCTAATGTGCTTTGTTTGTGGTGCCCGAGCCAGCCCCTCCCACTGAGGCCAGTCATCTTGGGGCCCCTGGCACAGTGTCAGGCCCCAGGAGGGGCTGCCTCTTAAATGCTAGCTTCAAACTTGACAGTGGGGCCAGCATAGCACCCCGCTGGGAAGAAAAGAAGAGGTGGAGGGGGCTGCTCCCTTTCCTTCCAGGACGCTGCTGGGGGCCTGCGTTAGTATAGGACGTTTGCTCCTGAGGCTGGGGAGGCTGGGAGAGCGCGCAGAGGGAGCCTGGCGTGAGACTGTCCCCTATGTGCGATGGTGTGCGTGGGCACCCCCTGGTTAGATGAGGGTGACCTTGAGGCCTGTCCTGGGGGTGGGTCCCCAGGGAACATCAGAGCCTGGAGATCGCCTCATGAGAGGTGGGGAGACAGGCCCAGGGAGGGCATCGCGGGGCCAAGACTGCCGGTAGAGCTGGGCCGAGCCCCTGGCCTGGGCGCCGCAGCCCTGAGGCATCGTCCCTCTCGGCTGCCCGTGTGGCCCTGGGCCGCGGGCAGTGGGGCCTGAGGCCACAGCGGTGCATGTGGCCTGGCTTGAGGTTGTTCGGACCCCTTAAACTCCTAGCACCTTGAGGAGCGGGGTGGAGCTAAGGTCATGATCTGTATCCAGACACTGCGTGTGGGGAGGCTGAGGCGGTGGCCCCCCAGGGTCAGAGGGGGGACCTCGGGTCCCTGTGAGGCCCCCGCGCTCCCGTCCCTGAGGAGCAGTTGTTGGGCCAGCCCCGCTCCCGCAGTGTCCATGGTAACCTGGACCAGGCGATCTGAGCAGCGGGCAGTGGGTGGGGGTTGCTAGGGGAGACAGTAAACTTCTTTCATCCTTGGCTTGGGAGCAGCCTGCTTCCCTTTTGACTTATGAGTGAAGTTGAAAGAGTTTGTGTAAAGGGCTGGGGTGTGGCCACAGGGCAGAGGTCTGGCTGTGAGCCCTGGGAAGCAGTGGAGCACCGGTAACTGCAGGGAGCCTCCAAACCTGAGAGACGGACAGCGCCTGGTTCCCACAGCAGCAGGGACCCCTCTAAGCCCGAGAGATGGACAGCACCTGGTTTCCACAGCAGCAGGGACCCCCGCAAACCTGAGAGAGGACAGCTCCTGGTTCCCACAGCGGCAAGGACCCCCGCAAACCCGAGCAGACAGCGCCTGGTTCCCGCAGCGGCAGGGACCCCTCTAAGCCCGAGAGATGGACAGCGCCTGGTTCCCACAGCAGCAGGGACCCTCGTAAACCTGAGAGAGGACAGCGCTTGGTTCTTACAGCGGCAGGGAGCCCCGCAAACCCTAGAGAGTCCAGCGCTTGGTTCCCACAGCGTCAGGGACCCCCGCAAACCTGAGACAGACAGTGCCTGATTCCCACAGCGTCAGGGACCCCCGCAAACCTGAGACAGACAGCGCCTGGTTCCCACAGCAGCAAGGACCCCCGCAAACCCAATAGGCGGACAATGCCTGGTTCCCACAGTGCAGGGACCCCCCTAAGCCCAAGAGACGGACAGCACCTGGTTCCCACAGTGACAGGGACCCCTGTAATCCCGAGAGATGGACAGCACCTGGTTCCCACAGTGGCAGGGACCCCTCTAAACCCGAGAGATGGATAGTGCCTGGTTCCCACAGCGGCAGGGACCCCCATAAACCCGAGAGACGGACAGCGCCTGGTTCCCACAGTGGCAGGGACCCCCCTAAGCCCAAGAGACGGACAGCACCTGGTTCCCACAGCGACAGGGATCCCTGTAATCCCAAGAGATGGACAGCACCTGGTTCCCATAGCAGTAGGGACCTCTCTAAACCCGAGACGGACAGCGCCTGGTTCCCACAGCTGTGTGAGACACACACCATGGCCACCGCCAGACCCTTTGTACATGCACATGTATATGCATGCAAGTCGCTTCAGTCATGTCTGACGCTTGGTGACCCTGTGGACCATAGGCCACCAGGCTCCTCTGTCCATGGATTCTCCAGGCAAGAATACGGGAGGGGTTTACCATGCCCTCCTCCAGGGGATCTTTCCAACCCAGGGATCGAGCCCAGATCTCTTACGTCTCCTGCATTGATAGGTGGGTTCTTTACCAGCTGTGCCACCTGGGAATCCTGTCTATATACACACACCAGCAGCTCACTAAGAGTGTACACTCAGATCCACAGAAGCTGCACCAGACACCACACCGTCCCACCCGCACGCACAGCCACACACCACGGCGCATCTGCACACGTTGCAGACAGCCCAGTGCTGGCTGGACACCTGCAGCCAGACACAGGTGCGCACAGATGCGTGCAGACCCCCCTTGTACAGCTGTGCACACAGTGTACAAACGCATGGACACGCAGGCACACACGCAGCTGTACCCATCTGCTTCCCCACAGCGTATGCCTTGGACCACAGATGCCAGCTCACCCAGGTCCCCGTGAAGGCCCAGACACAGACACACAGGGTCACACGTGGAGACAAACGACAAAACACACCCCCCATCCAGGAAGCACCTGATGATGCTTGACACACACGCAGCATCCGGCGCCGCGGCCAGCACAGACGCTCCGCCCTCCACCCGACTTGGGTGGGCTCCACGCAGACACTGGCCGTGGGCTTACTGCCTGCCCTCCAGGGAGAGAGACCCCCTGCGTCTCGCTTGCCCCCGCACCCTCAGACCCGCTTCCCCCAACATGAGCTGCAGCTGGCATGCAGCCTCCAGGGGCACAGTCACCCTGTCCCTGCGCCGTCCCCGGGGTGGAGGTGGACATGAAGTTGTTTTCAGCTTGGTGGCTGCCTGAGCCTCTCCTGGTGCACTGCTTAACCTCACACACCATGGCCACCGCCAGACCCTTTGTACATGCACATGTATATGCATGCAAGTCGCTTCAGTCATGTCTGACGCTTGGTGACCCTGTGGACCATAGGCCACCAGGCTCCTCTGTCCATGGATTCTCCAGGCAAGAATACGGGAGGGGTTTACCATGCCCTCCTCCAGGGGATCTTTCCAACCCAGGGATCGAGCCCAGATCTCTTACGTCTCCTGCATTGATAGGTGGGTTCTTTACCAGCTGTGCCACCTGGGAATCCTGTCTATATACACACACCAGCAGCTCACTAAGAGTGTACACTCAGATCCACAGAAGCTGCACCAGACACCACACCGTCCCACCCGCACGCACAGCCACACACCACGGCGCATCTGCACACGTTGCAGACAGCCCAGTGCTGGCTGGACACCTGCAGCCAGACACAGGTGCGCACAGATGCGTGCAGACCCCCCTTGTACAGCTGTGCACACAGTGTACAAACGCATGGACACGCAGGCACACACGCAGCTGTACCCATCTGCTTCCCCACAGCGTATGCCTTGGACCACAGATGCCAGCTCACCCAGGTCCCCGTGAAGGCCCAGACACAGACACACAGGGTCACACGTGGAGACAAACGACAAAACACACCCCCCATCCAGGAAGCACCTGATGATGCTTGACACACACGCAGCATCCGGCGCCGCGGCCAGCACAGACGCTCCGCCCTCCACCCGACTTGGGTGGGCTCCACGCAGACACTGGCCGTGGGCTTACTGCCTGCCCTCCAGGGAGAGAGCCCCCTGCGTCTCGCTTGCCCCCGCACCCTCAGACCCGCTTCCCCCAACATGAGCTGCAGCTGGCATGCAGCCTCCAGGGGCACAGTCACCCTGTCCCTGCGCCGTCCCCGGGGTGGAGGTGGACATGAAGTTGTTTTCAGCTTGGTGGCTGCCTGAGCCTCTCCTGGTGCACTGCTTAACCCTGGCCTGGAGGGCCGACCTGGCCTGGGCCCCTGGTCTGTATGGGTGACGGTTGTCTTCCTTGCCGTTGCCCTCCCCGGGACCGGACGTGGGTGGGTGTGTGAACGGACGCCCTGCCCCGCCTCTCACAGGCCAGGCTCTGGGCTCGGCCCTCCTGTCGGTCCACTCTGGGCACCGTCCTCCTCTGAGCCCTGCCATCCTCGGCTGCCTCCTCCCTCCTTTCTACACTGCTGGAGGAGGCTGGGGGCCCCCTGGGACCAGCAGGTGCCTGGAGGAGTGAGGGGGTTTGGGCTAGTGGAGGCCGTCAGAGCCGGCAGGCGTCCTGCCCCTGACCCCAGGGTTGGGTGATGAAGGGGCTGCAGGCTGCCTGGGCGTGGGGGACAGGGTGGGGTGGAGGTCCTCCCAGTGAGTCCATCAGTGTCAGTCTAGGGTGTCTGAGACAGCCTGTGTGTGTGGTGTGTGTGCATGTCTCTGAGCTCACGTGTGTGCATGTGCGTTGCTGCCTCTGAATGTATTACATATGCT
Source organism: Madoqua kirkii (assembly GCA_006408675.1). NCBI lineage: Eukaryota > Metazoa > Chordata > Mammalia > Artiodactyla > Bovidae > Madoqua > Madoqua kirkii. Next base: position 150,710 of record SJYC01143003.1, read on the forward strand.
CGTGCTGTTAATTCATCAGCATGCTATTCTAAGATAGCATGCTCGCTGTCCTAAGACACAGTGGGGAGCAAACTCCGGGTTTCCTGGGTTCAGTGGCACGGCACGGATCTCATAGTTGCCCACACAGGGCGCTGGATGCTCTGGAGTGTGCGTGGGCCTCAAGGTTTGCCCCAGGGGTGTCTTTGTGTTTTGTGTGCACGCGTGTGTGGGCCCACCTGCACGTGTCCCTGCACACCCTGTCTGTGCGCCCCTGCACACCCTGTCTGTGCGCCCCTGCACGCCCTGTCTGTGCGTCCCTGCACGCCCTGTCTGTGCGCCCCTGCACGCCCTGTCTGTGCGCCCCTGCACGCCCTGTCTGTGCGCCCCTGCACGCCCTGTCTGTGCGTCCCTGCACGCCCTGTCTGTGCGCCCCTGCACGCCCTGTCTGTGCGCCCCTGCACGCCCTGTCTGTGCGTCCCTGCTTGCCTCGTCTGTGTTGATGCTTGGCCGTGCACACGTGCTCTGTGTCCTGGGCTTGCCCACCTGGGCCTGCAAGGCATCGTGGGTCGGGGTCCAGCCTGGCGCCCCCTACAGAGGCCTGAGCCTGCCTTCTGGGGAGGCGCAGGAATCTCACCCGGGGCCCTTCCCCGCAGCTGGAGCAGGCTGTGCGTCGGGAGTCCGGGGAGCCGGGAGCCCAGGAGCCCAGGGGGCTGGCCCTGCAGAGCGTGGAGCTGCGGCGGCAGCTGCAGGAGGAGCAGGCCTCCTACCGGCGCAAGCTGCAGGCCTACCAGGAGGGCCAGCAGCGGCAGGCGCAGCTGGTGCAGCGGCTGCAGGCCAAGGTCGGGCGCCGCCCCGCTCCCCGCGCACTTTCCCTCCGCCAACCCCAGCCCCCGCGACTGACCCACTCTCCGCCCACCCCCAGATTCTTCAGTGCAAGAAGAAGAGCTCGGAGACAGAGCAGCAGCTGCTGGAGCGATGCACGGAGCTGGAGCAGCTGCGGCTGCGGGTGGGCACTGGGGGTTGCAGGGCAGGGCTGACCCTTCCTGCCTTGCCCAGTCTGACGCCCCGGCTTCCCTACCCCTCAGGATGCAGGGCACAGCCAGGACCTGGAGAGCGCCCTCGTCCGCCTGGAGGAGGAGCAGCAGAGGTGGGCCCACGGTGTGTGCGCGGTGTGTGCGCGGGGGTCTGCCACCCCCTGCCCAGGTACCCACCCGCTCTCCTCTGCCTCTCCCAGGAGCGCAAGCCTGGCCCAGGTGAACGCGCTGCTTCGGGAACAGCTGGACCAGGCGAGCTCGGCCAACCAGGCCCTGCGGGACGATATACGCAAGGTGACCAGCGACTGGGCGCGCAGCCGGCAAGAGCTGGAGCAGCGGGAGGCTGCCTGGAGGCGCGAGGGCGAGGTGGGCAAGGGGCTGGGGCACGGCCTCGCTGGGCTGGCGGGGGGGGGCCTCGCACCAGCTGAGCCCTTTGATTGTCCAGCAAGAACACCTGCGTGGGTCATCATGCCCTTCTCCAGGGCATCTTCCCAACCCTAGGATGGAACCCGGTCTCCTGCACTGCAGGCAGATTCTTTAGGATCTGAGCCGCCAGGGAAGCCCCGTTAGGGAGGAAAATGGTTGTCATAGATAGCCTTGATTAGTGCGTATTGTGTGGGAGGTGGGCGTTTTCTCCTCGACTCTCCTCACGTGCATGGCCGGTGTTCCAGTCCTCCTGGAGAGGTTGAGCTGCCGCCCGGTCGTGCTGCAGGCAGCTGGGATGCAGACCCAGGTCTCCGGCGTCCTCTGCCCTTCCCCGTGGAGGCGTTGATACCCAGCTCCCTGGGCCAGGGGGAGGCGGGGGCTGGTGAGCGAGGCAGCTCCGATCCAACCTCGCGAGCTGGCGCTGGGGACGGCACACGCCCCCGGGGCGGCCCTTGGGACCTCACTCTGCCCCTCCGTCCCCCAGTCTTTCAACGCCTACTTCAGCCACGAGCACAGTCGCCTGCTCCTTGTCTGGAGGCAGGTCGTGGAGGCCCGACGGCTGGTCAGCGAGGTGAAGACGGCCACTGAGAGGTGAGGCTGGCGGAGGCGCGGCCGAGGGACAGCCCTGCTCCTCACGAGCTCAGCTCCGCCCCTCTGGGCCTCAGTCCAACCCGACCCGCCTGCTGTGTGCTGGCCTTGGGAGATGCGGAGTCACCTAGTGCTAACTGACTCTTACCAGATCAGGGCAGTCATTTCGCATTTGCTTAATGTATTTACTAAACTGACTGTGACTGAACAGTCATATTTTGAGGTGAAGTCGCTCAGTTGTGCCCGACTCTTTGCAACCCCGTGGACAGTAAACTACTAGGCTCCTCTGTCCATGAGATTCTCCAGGCAAGAATACTGAAATGGGTTGCCATTTCCTTTTCCAGGGGATCCTCCTGACCCAGGGATCGAACCGGGGTCTCCCACATTGGAGGGAGACGCTTTAACCTCTGAGCCACCAGGAAAGCCCAGTCATATTTTACTAAACTAAAAACATTTTTTTAGTAAAAACCATTTTTTTTGTAGTTTTAATAATTTGTAGTAAAACTTTTTTTTTAAGTTTAGTAAGCATATTTTACTAAACTAAAAACTATTGTTTTTTAAATTTACTGTTTCCTAGTTACTGCTGGGACCCTGGAGGAGGCTGTGGCAACCCACTCCAGTGTTCTTGCCTGGAGAGTCCCCAAGGCCAGAGGAGCCTGGCGGGCTGCAGTCGTGGGGCCGCAGGAGTCAGACACGCCGGAGCGACTAAGCGCAGCACACCGTCACGAGGAGCCAGTGGACATTCGCTAGACACTTGCTGCTAGTCAGGCTCCTCGTGCCTTCATCTCACCTCATGTCCCCAGGGCTCTGTGAGGCCAGGACTGTCCCGGCCCTCACTTTTCGGGGGAGGACACTGAGGCTCAGAGAGTGGCAGGAGCGAGTCAGGGCTTTTCGCCCCTGTTTTCAGCCCACTGGACTGTTCAGTGTCTCCTGCCAGGGCCTGGCGCCCTGTAGGGGATTCCCTGGCACTCCGCTGGTGAGGACTCCATGCTTTCACTGCTGAGGGTCCAGGTTCAGTCCCTGGTCAGGGAACTATGACCCCGCAAGCTGTGTGCGGCCAAAAAATTTTTAAATAAAAACAAAGGACCTTGCAGTCTCTGGACTGAGGAAGTGAGTGGTCAGCGACGTGGAAGTGAAGCAGAAAGGATGCCCCAGATGCTCGGAGGACGGAAGGGGTCGTGAGGGTGAAGGCCGCTCAGTCGCGCCCGACTCTTTGCGACCCGTGGACTGTGCAGTCCATGGAACTCTCCAGGCCAGAACACTGGAGTGGGGAGCCTTTCCCTTCTCCAGTGGGCCTTCCCAACTCAGGGCTTGAACCCAGGTCTCCCGCATCGCAGGTGGACTCTTTACCAGCTGAGCCACCAGGGAAGCCCAAGAATACTGGAGTGTGTAGCCTATCCCTTCTCCAGGGGATCTTCCCGACCCCAGGAATTGAACTGGGGTCTCCTGCACTGCAGGTGAATTCTTTACCAACTGAGCTAGGAGGGAAGCCCCCAAGGGAAGGGATTGGGAGGCCAGAAAAATGCTTCATAGGGGAGACAGAATTTGCACTGACCCCAAAGGATAGGTAGGGTTTTAACTACAGAGCTGAGGGCCCTCCAGGGAGAGGGAATAGCAGGAGCAAAGGCTTGGAGGTGGGAGAAAGTGGCAGCCAGTGGGGCTGAAGCAAAAGGCAAGTGAGTGGGAGGTCAGGTTGGAAAAGAGCCTCACAGGTCCCTTGCCACAGGGTACTTGGTGTCCGCCCCTGCCCACCTCTGCGTGCACAGCTTGTGGGATCTTAGCTCCCCGACCAGGGATCAAACCTGTGCCCCTGCACTGGAAGCGTGGAGCCCTAAGAGCTGGGCCGCCGGGGAAGTCCCTTCCTACTTGCTCTTGGAGCACATGAGGCTGTGGGGAGAGCCCAGAGGCAGGCAGACCAGTCTGTCTCCTTTTGTGCCTTAAGGATTAAGTAATGACCTTTTGGTGAGATATTTCATATTCTCTCAGTATCCAGATTAACAATTGATTCATCAGTATCACAGATGGTTTTGCTTTGGTTTTTGCATTTAAAATTGTTTGAATTAGGATCCACAGATGTTCACAAGGTGTGATTCATTGATTTATCTTTTAAGTCGAATATTTTATTTGTTCCAGAAACTAGGACAGTTGCCCTCAGAGATTCCCACAGTCTGGAACTGTGGTGTCCTTTAACCCCCTTGTCCCCTGTATTTCTTGTAAATTGGATGTTGGATATAAGGGCTCATCAGACTCAAGTTCGGGCTGTTGTGTTTTGACACAGCCTCTTCATAACGCCGTGTGCCCTGCCATCAGGAGCCTCTCTTTCCGTGTGTCGGCAGCCCTTGATGCTCCACGCCAAGGCCCAGACACTCACCAGAGGTTCAGAGGCGTGACAGCCTCACTTGCCCCTGCGCCGTGTGTTAGCTGGAGCTCTTCTACAATAAGATACTTCCTCTTCTTACCATTTGCTACCCGGTGGTACAGTTCATTCAGGAAAGGGAAGAATTTAACCTGTTTGATATATTCAAAGTCTATATTATTTTAAATTAGCATTTAACATTTTAGCATCTTGCTTTTGAATAATTCACGTAAGCACAAGATTCAAATTTTACAAGGTGTACTATGAAGAGTCCCTCCCACCTTTGACCCAGACACTCAGGCACATTTGATAAAAGCAAATACGGCAGACGGTACATGCCCCTCCTCCCCTGGCCTCCTCCACTGCTTTTAAAGAGCGATGTGTGCTTATTTCTCTTTGGCTGTGCCGGGCCGTCGCTGCCGTGCGGGCTTTGCTCTGCCTGCAGCGGCCGGCCCGCTCCCCATCTTGGCGCTTGGGCGTCTCGCGTGGAGGCCTTTCTGGCTGCAGAGGGCCCGCTCCCGTCTTGGCGCGTGGGCGTGTCACGTGGAGGCCTTTCTGGCTGCAGAGGGCCCGCTCCCGTCGTGGCGTGTGGGCGCCTCGCGTGGAGGCCTTCCTGGCTGCAGAGGGCCCGCTCCCCGTCTTGGCACGTGGGCGCCTCGCGTGGAGGCCTTTCTGGCTGCAGAGCACGGGCTCTCGGGCGCTCGGGCTCCAGTAGTTCCAGCTTGTGGGCTCAGGCGTTGTGGCCCACGGGCTTAGTTCTTCCGTGGCTTGTGGGATCTTCCTGGATCAGGGATCAAACCCATGTCTCCTGCACTGGCAGGTGGATTCTTTACCACTGAGCCACCAGGGAAGCCCCCATTGTCGTTATAATTTACACTTGGAAGCCTGCCCCTCCACCCGCCCCCCGTTCTGTGTCCTCTCCACCAGGGACCTGCTGCAGCTGGGAGGGGAGCTAGCCCGCACCTCGCGAGCCGTCCAGGAGGCGGGCCTGGGGCTGAGCGTGGGCCTGCGGCTGGCCGAGAGCCGGGCCGAGGCATCCTTGGAGAAGCAGGCCCTGCTGGAGGAGCAGCTGCGGAGCAAGGAGCTGCAGGAGCAGGAGCTGGCCCGGCTGCAGCTGCAGAGCAACCTGGACAAGGCCACCCTCAGTGACAGGTGGGTTCTCGGAGGTGCCGCTTGAGGCAGGCCTCGCTGGAGCATACAGCTGGGGGTCTGTTCACCAACGACGGTCCCTTCCCCTGCGTGCGCTTGGCCGGTCTCCCCAGGCCCTCTGTCTGGCAGAGGGGAAGAGAGGTTCAGAGTGCTCTAGCCCCAGCCTGGATTTCACGTTTGCAGTTCAGCCTCTGCTCCCAGTGGTAAAGGGCCCATCTGCCCGTGCGGGAGACGAGAGAGAGGCAGGTGCGATCGCTGGGTCAGGAAGATCCCCTGACCACGAAGATCCCTCCTCCTCCTGGAGGAGGGCATGTGACCCACTCCAGTCTTCTTGCCTGGAGAATCCCATGGACAGAGGAGCCTGGCGGCTGCAGTCCACCGGCTTGCAGAGTCAGACACGGCTGAGTAGCCTGGCGCCCAGCAGCGCTCTGCTCCTGAGATCCAGGCAGGTCCCAGAGTGATTCCCCATGAGAGAAAGTGCCTGGCACCTCATTCTCACTCAGAGATGAGAAGTCTGCAGCCCAGAGAGGAGATGGATTTGCTGCAGGTCACACAGCAAGGGTGGCAAACGAGCGTCCCTGCCTCAGGTTTGGGGAAGCTGGGGGTTTGAGGAGAAGCTGGGTGGGCCTCCCACTCACCTGTGTAGCTCCCCCACCTCCAGAGTGCCGAACTGGCCCTCACAGTGGAGCGCCTTCAGGACCAGAATCTGGAGAAAGACCAGCTCAACAAAGCCCTCAGCGAGAAGCTTGAGGCCCTGGTGAGACGCGGGGTGGGACGGGAGGGATGGGACATAGGCTGAGGGTGGGGTTGCTTGGGCAGCCCACTCAGAATCAGCATCACCCCTCGTTAACTGAGCATCTAGTGTGTGCCATCTTTAATGTGAGCACCTAGTATGTTCAGCGTAGTGGTTAGCACATTCGCTTCCTTTTTCCCGTTTCATCCTCTCAGCCGTTCTGTAGCGTGATGCCCATTATACAGATGAGGAAGCTGAGGCCCAAGAGAAAGTCCTTGGGCAGAGTTTTAGAGCCGCGATGCTGGCGCGTCAGGACTGGACCCGTGCCTATGCCCTGCTCGCCCCGGGCTCTTTCTCTTGGAACTCAGCTGCCTCCCACCAGAGGGACACCCCTCATGGATACTGCCGGGGTGGGTCATCCTGTGTGTGGTCTGGCCTGACTTCCGCACCCAGCTCTCTTCCAACAGGCTGTGTGCCCTGGGGCACACACTGTGCCTCTCGGGGCCTGGTCTGTTCAGTGAGGGCACTGGTGCTGCTGTGGGGTCTCCCAAGCCGTTGGCCTCTGGGCATGGCCTTCCCGGCGCCCTGACAGGCAGTGGTCCAGAGGGGGAGACCGTGGTTTCTGACTAGGGCAGAGACCCTGACCACTCTTTCTTTGTCTTCCCAACGCCGCTCTAGGAATCTCTGCGGCTCCAGGAGCAGGCGGCCCTGGAGGCAGAGGAAGGAGAGGGGCTGCAGCAGACCCTGAGGGACATGGCACAGGTTGGAGCCAGGCCAGCACTCGCGGGGGCCTGGGCAGGGCCAGGGCAGGCGGGCCTGGACCACTGCGTCCCCTGGTGGCCTTGAGCTGAACTGCAAGCGGTTGAGGGCCCTGGCGCCCTCCCTGCTGTTAGCTCAAACTCTGTCCGAAGAGGAGGCACTGTCTGTTCCCTGCCCGTCTGAGAAAGGCTCTATGTGTCTTCCCAGTAAATGGAAGCGTCCTGGTGGGCTGAGGGCTGTGATCAGGAAGCCTTCTTTTGGGCGGGGCCTAGGGTGCTTTGCGGAGTCTGTGGTGAAGCTGGATGCCAGGACTCCAGTGGCCGCGCTGCGCCCCACTAACTGCGCAGCCCACCTCCCCTTCTCTCTGACCCACCCCCAGGCTGTCCTGTCGGACACGGACAGCGGTGTCCAGTTAAGTGGCTCCGAGCGCACAGCGGACGCTTCGGACGGCAGCCTGCGGGGGCTCTCGGGGGCCCGGACCCCGTCCCCGCCGAGGCGGCCCTCACCCGGCCGCGGCCGCTCCCCGCGCCGAGGCCCGTCCGCGGCCTGCTCGGACTCCACGCTGGCCCTCATCCACTCGGCTCTGCACAAGCGCCAGCTACAGGTCCAGGTGGGACAGGGCTTGAGCACCCTGTGCTGGGGATCCCGCCTAGGGGTGGGCCTGGCGCCTCCGGGGATGGGGCCTGAGCACCCTAGGAAACCCTAGGGGGAGCCCGGGAGAGGGCCGAGAGTCGGGACCCCCCGCCCGTCTGGAGTGGGAGGGGCTTGAGCTGCTGGGGGCGGAGCCTGGGGTGGAGCTAGAGTCCTGGAGTGGGAGGGACTTGAGCCGCTGTGGACAGAGCCTGGGTGGAGCTAGAGTCCTGCTGTAGAGGGGAAGACACGAGGCGCCCACATCTACCGAGACGGAGAGCCTTGGGTGGAGCCGTCAGATGCGGGGTGCTGCAAGGAGTGTGCTTGGTGTTTGAGAGACTTGGGTAGGAGTTAACCCGGGAGCTGGAGGCTCAGAGCCTGGCAGAGGTGTCAGAAGGGTGGGAGGGCGCCGTGCAGGGGAGTGGAGACTGAGCCTATGGGCTTCGCTCCACTTTGCCGCCCAGGGATGGACGCAGGTTTGGGTCCCAGCGCAGGCTGGTGGACATCCTGCGGAGAGCAAGGGCTTCTCTGGACTCAGTGATTCTGCCACAGGACATGCGGGGGCGCTATGAGGCCAGCCAGGACTTCTGGGCACCCTGCGGAAGCAGCTTAGTGACAGCGAGGGTGAGCGCCGTGCCCTGGAGGAGCAGCTGCAGCGTCTGCGGGAAGAGGCTGACGGGGCCGCCCGGGCCCAGGAGGACGCGCAGCGGGAAGCCCAGCGCCTGCGCAGCGCCGTCGACCTCCTGAACAGGTGCCGGAGGCCAGCCCCAGGGATGAGTCAGCCTGCGCGTGCTGGATTTGCACTAATATGGTCGTAACTGGCCACGTGTGTCTGTTCAGACATAAGTCAACGTTTACAAAAGTAAAAATTAAATCCCGCAGTTGCATTAGCCTCGTATCAGTTGCGCCTATGACTATGAAACATTTCCGTCAGCCCCGAGAGTAATGTTGGCAGTGTTGTTTTAGACTCTGTTTCTTGGGGATTTCAGAGACAAGAAATTATCCATTCTTGGCTGCCTGATGGTTTTGGTTTTGATTTTTTGTTCTTGCTTATTTTTTTTCTTTTTAAATGTAACTACATAATAAAAAGGTTGAAAATGGAGGGAAATCAAAAGGTGAAATCTCTTCACAGCCCTCCCTCCCCCACCCATCGTGACCCTGTTAATGCCCTGGCTTTGCTTTCCCTCGTGTTTCCTGACAGTTTGCAAATGTCCCGCGTACACCTCCTGTGTGCCAGGCTCATTGCCAAGTCCTTCACATGTACAGTCTCAGTCCCTGTCAGCCCCATGCAGCCCACCGCTGTTACTGTCTTGAGGTTGAGAGCCTCGCCCAAGGTCACACAGCAGTGTCCCTGGGGTAGGAGATGGGATTCTGGTCCATCTGATGGCAAAACCAGTGCTTCCCGCCTTGAACGAGGAGTGCTTTTTTGGAGTTGTATTCTTAGTGAATGCCTCATTTTGCATTGTACTGTTTTCCTTAATTTCACGTTGTTATGTTTTCCTCTGCCTACCGCCAGCCTTTGTACTGAGACGGTAACAGGCAGGAAGGCTAGGGGTCTCCAAACGGAGGAAATAGCCTGCAAGTGTCAGACATTTTCTCTCTCTTAAGCGGCAGGAAGAAACAAACTAGAGATATTTTCCCTTTCTCTATACAAATTTAAAAAGAGGTTTCTCCTAAAATTCTGTGTTGCTACAGTGACACCTAGTTGCACTTGAAGTTAACCATTGCCTTTTTCTTATGGAAATGTTTGTCTTAAGCTATGCTAATGTACTATGCATTTACCCCACACTCTGTCTTCAAGTCGGTTCCCGTTTTTGGGCTCAGAACCTACTTGATAAACCAGTATGTCATACGCCGATAATGTTCCGAAACTATTTGTATGGTGATCTGCCCTTCTTCAATATTCAAGTTAATCATTTTATGGCTCAAGATAAACCATTTAGAGCCAAGGTTATCCCAAAATACATCTTATGGGTGAGGGGCTTGGTGCCATTCTAAGTTTTGAGACATTCCTTTCTTTCATTAACAGACTGCTGGTGACTATATAACATCCAGCTAAAGACTAGCAGGGGGTACTCTTTCTACCCCCTTCTGATGCCTATGTCAGAAGCTTTCTCCATTCCCTTTACACTAATAAAACTTTATTACACAAAAGCTCTGAGCGATCAAGCCTCGTCTCTGGCCCCGGATTGAATTCTTCTCCTCCGGGGGCCAAGAATCCTGGCGTTGTAATTCAACAACAACCTTTCAGTACCTAGTATATTTACAGGTTGTCATTTTGAGCGAAAGGGAGTTGGCAGTGGAGGGTATGACAGCTGTCAGCCCTAAACCAGAAACTCCAGTCTTGGAAGGAGGCTCTTCCCTCCCTTGCCCTGTTTGCCACGTGCTGCTGGCCTGGGCAGCAGATCTTGGGATCTGGACATGCCTGGTCTGTTGGGCCTCCCAGAACTGAAGGGCACAGGTGCTGTAACGGGGCCTTCCCGGGCTAGGTGGGCCAGCAGACCTGGCGGCAACAGTGCCCACATGTCTCGAACCTGGCCTGCCCTCTTCACCCGGTGGCAAGGCTTCCACCCATTTCTCTGGGCCTCCAAGTGGGCTGGATGGGGAAGCAGGATGTCTGGATTCTCTTTACTAGAAAGAGTCAGCTCCAGGGAGACGTGGAGGAGATGAGTGGGCCACGTGCAGGGGCAGGAAGTCTTCCTAAAGGCACGGGCCCCCGAAGACGGCAGTCTGTGGTTCCTGGCTAGGAGAGTATCGTGGCCATCCTCCCTGATGGAAGGGGCCCTGGCAGCCCCTTCAGGCCCTTCCTCTCGTCCTGCAGGGAGAAGGACAGCCTGGCCCACAGCCTGCATGCAGCCAAGCAGCAGGCCGAGGAGTTGCAGCAGGAGCGGGAGAAGCTGCAGGTGGCCCAGGAGGAGCTGCGGCGCCAGCGGGACCAGCTGGAGGAGGAGCTAATTCAACAACAACCTTTCAGTACCTAGTATATTTACAGGTTGTCATTTTGAGCGAAAGGGAGTTGGCAGTGGAGGGTATGACAGCTGTCAGCCCTAAACCAGAAACTCCAGTCTTGGAAGGAGGCTCTTCCCTCCCTTGCCCTGTTTGCCACGTGCTGCTGGCCTGGGCAGCAGATCTTGGGATCTGGACATGCCTGGTCTGTTGGGCCTCCCAGAACTGAAGGGCACAGGTGCTGTAACGGGGCCTTCCCGGGCTAGGTGGGCCAGCAGACCTGGCGGCAACAGTGCCCACATGTCTCGAACCTGGCCTGCCCTCTTCACCCGGTGGCAAGGCTTCCACCCATTTCTCTGGGCCTCCAAGTGGGCTGGATGGGGAAGCAGGATGTCTGGATTCTCTTTACTAGAAAGAGTCAGCTCCAGGGAGACGTGGAGGAGATGAGTGGGCCACGTGCAGGGGCAGGAAGTCTTCCTAAAGGCACGGGCCCCCGAAGACGGCAGTCTGTGGTTCCTGGCTAGGAGAGTATCGTGGCCATCCTCCCTGATGGAAGGGGCCCTGGCAGCCCCTTCAGGCCCTTCCTCTCGTCCTGCAGGGAGAAGGACAGCCTGGCCCACAGCCTGCATGCAGCCAAGCAGCAGGCCGAGGAGTTGCAGCAGGAGCGGGAGAAGCTGCAGGTGGCCCAGGAGGAGCTGCGGCGCCAGCGGGACCAGCTGGAGGAGGAGCGGGAGGACGCGGCTCAGGACTGCACGCGCGCGCGCCGGGAGCTCGAGCGCAGGCGAGTAGCTTCTGGCACTCAGCTGCGCCCAGGGGCCCTGGCTGTCCCTGGGGGCTCCGGAGCACTGACTGTGTGCGGGGCCTCCTACACTCTCGGAGTCCTCACCGCACTCCCTGCTACAGGGTCTTCTAGCCAGACCTACAGGAAACTGGGGCTCGGGTAGGTGGAGTCGTTTCCCAGAGATCAGAGTGGTAGGAGGCAGAGTGGGTGATGACAGCAGCTGATATGACTGGAGTTACTTTGTTGTTCGGTCGCCAGGTCGTGTCCGACTCTTTGCAACCCCGTGGACGTGTGGTAGCCTGGAAGCATGGCAGGCTGCCCTGTAGTTATAAAAACTTTCCTGTAATCATATATATAACATTTATATGAAAGCAAGCAAAGTCACTCCGTCGTATTCAACTCTCTGCGACCCCACAGACTGTAGCCTACCACGCTCCTCCCTCCATGGGATTTTCCAGGCAAGAATACTGGAGTGGGTTGCCATTTCCTTCTCTAGGAGATCTTCCTGACCCAGGAATAGAACCCAAGTCTCCCGCAGGGTAGGCAGAGGCTTTACCATCTGAGCCACCAGGGAAGATAACATTCATGTGTAACATTAAATAATAGTTATATGTAACTTCATATATAATAGTAAGTTATATATAACATTCAGCTCAGTTCAGTCGCTCAGTCGTGTCCGACTCTTTGCGACCCCATGAACCACAGCACGCCAGGCTTCCCTATCCATCACCAACTCCCAGAGTTTACCCAAACTCAGGTCCATTGAAATGTCAGTGATGTCATCTAACCATCTCATCCTCTGTCATCCATATTATTTAATTAAAATGTAACATTTTATATGTAACAATATTATTTTTAAATTTAAAAGTTCTAATAATAAGACTAATACTGACATTACCAAGTACCAGACACCATTTTAAGCGCTTAGATTCTCTTATTTCACCTTCATAATAACTCTGTGATTCAGGGGCTGTTATTAGCTCCATCTTATCAACAGCGAAACTGAAGCACAGAAAGGTCATTTAAGTTGCCCAAAGTCACACAGCTAGTTAGTAGAAGACCCAGGATTTGAACCCAATCACTAGGGCTTCAGAGTTAACCTATTAACCGTCGTACTGTTCATTTATTTCTCTGAGGCATAAGTAACAGTGATGTTTAGCACGTTGTGGCAGTGGATATTATCCTTGTTTCTGAAAGCCCTTGGGGAGGTATATCAGGTTACAATAAGGACACATATCCTTTTAACAGTTTTATAAGGTGGGTGTTACCCCATTTTGCAGATGTGAAAACTGAGGTTCAGAGTCACCGTGGGCTTGGCTGTCCCTGTGGCTGAGGCTCCTGCCTCGTGCCTGGCCCCTCACTGCTCCAGCATGTCTGGCTGCGAGAGACTCAGGGAAGTGACCTGGGGCACCCCCTGCCCTCTGTCCCACAGCCACAGACAACTGGAGCAGCTGGCAGGGAAGCGCTCAGGGCTGGCGAAGGAGCTGGTGGAGGTGCGGGAGGCGCTGAGCAGTGCCACGCTGCAGCGGGACATGCTGCGGGCTGAGAAGGCCGAGGCGGCCGAGGCGCTGGCCAAGGTGGGTTCCCGTTCGCTGCCCCGCCACAGGCCCACCTCTGCCCTGGGCCCCAGGCCTCCTCCCTCTGGCCACAGACTGACCCCTCCTCCTGGACTCAGGCTGACCTCTGACCTGGACCGCAAATGGACCTCTGATCCCAGCCATAAACGAGGTGCCCTCTAGGCCTGGAGCACCTCTGCTTTTCCAGGCGCTTCTGGGGCAGGGCCTGTGACTCAGGTCACCTGGCCCCATCTCCGGGCACAGGCCCTGGGGTCTGTGAGGGCTGGGGGCACAGCTCTTGGTGCCTGTCCCACTCTCTGTGGTCTAGGCCCTGGGCAGGCCGGCCCGCGACCCCACTCTGGTGCCCTCTGACCTTGGGCCATGCCCTGTGGCGGGAGCCAGCTTTGTCGGCCCTTGTCCAGGTCTGTGTGGGCAGCAGGCCGTCTGCAGGGATTCTTTCTGTCTCACGTTGCACCTCCCTTCTTATATCCCCTGCCCTGTCTGAGGGCCTGTCTTCCCATACCTCCCCCTCCACCCATCTCTCTGACTTTCTCCTCATCCTTCTGCCTCTCCGCGTCCCTCACGTCTGTTCCCTGCTCTCTCTGCCTGACCGTCTGGCCGCTGGTTCCAACCCTGTAGGCGGAGGCTGGCCGCGTGGCGCTCGAGCTCTCCATGACCAAGCTGAGGGCGGAGGAGGCCTCTCTGCGGGACGCCTTGTCCAAGCTGAGCGCCCTGAATGAGGGTCTGGCGCAGGACAAGCTGGCTCTAAACCGCCTTGTTGCCCAGGTACGTGGTAGGCCCATGGACCCTCCTGCCTTACCCCTCTCCTGCTCCTTAGAGACCCCCCAGAGGTGCCCCCAAGGCCCTTTGTCTCCTCCCCAATGGCCTGATGGCCTCCGGCCCTGCGCTTGGCCCTCGGGAACCTCCCCTGTCTCCTCGCCCAGTGGGGGTGACGGGTGGGCCCCTTTCCGGCATGAGGGCTGGGTATGCCCCCGCTCTCAGCCCCGCCTGACCCACAGCTGGAGGAAGAGAAGGCGGCCTTGCTGGGCCGGCAGCGGCAGGTGGAGCAGGCGGCCGCCACGTCTCAGGAGGAGCAGGAGCAGCTGAAGCAGGAGCGGCTGGAGCAGGAGGTGGAGCGGCAGGGCCTGGAGGGCTCCCTACAGGCGGCGGAGCGGGCCCGGGAGGCGCTGGAGCGCCAGCTCCCTGAGCTGCACCGCGAGCGCTGCCGGCTGCAGGAGCAGCTCGCCCAGGTGGGTGGGGGCCAGCGCTGGAGGGCTTCTAGACGCTGGAGGTCACAGGCTCTGGAGCCTGATTCCCCGCTGAAATCCAGCCCTGCCTCTGCAAGCTGGGACCTGGAGCAAGTTCCCCAACGCCCCCGTGTCCCGGTGGCCCCATCTGCAACACCGGGATGATAGTTCTCATCCCAGAGGGTTGTTCTGAAGAGTGCGCCGTGTAAACACTTGAAGAAATGAGTCAGCACTTAGTAGGTACGCAGTAGAGAAGTTCAGGACTGGAATCAGACGTGCTGGGAAACCATAGCTGGAAGGAACCCTAGGGTGTCTGTCCTGGCTTCCTGGGAGAGGTTGCTAGCGAGCAGCCCGTGTGGCCTGGGAGCGGGCTCCAGGCCGCTCCCTGCAGCCTGTGGGGCAGTTCTCCTGTGGTCTGTGCTATATACCCACCTTCCCTGGACGTGCTGGGGGAACAGCAAGGGTTCGGTTACTGCCCATACTGAGCAAGGACCCTGTGCACTGCGGGTCCAGAGAAGGCTGCGATTTGTGCAGATACAGCACATCAGGGTAGACCCTGGGCTTGGGCCTGGTCTCCTGCCTGCCAGGCCGGGGCTGGGTCAGGCCTGGGGCTGGGATGCTTCAGGATAAGCAGGGGAGACCCCAGGGGTGGTGCTCACAGTGCCTGGTGGGGGCCAGCTCTCCCGGCAGGTGAGCGAGCGGGAGCAGCAGCTGGAGCAGGCCAGACAGGAGACGCAGCGGCAGACAGAGGCGCTGGAGCGGGCGACGCGGGAGAAGGAGGCGCTGGCCAAGGAGAGGGCCGGCCTGGCAGTGCAGCTGGCGGCCGCCGAGCGTGAAGGCCGGGCCCTGTCGGAGGAGGCTGCACGCCTGCGGTAAGGCCTTGGGCTCTGCCTGGACCCCTAGGGGGGATCGGCCAGGGACTTCTTTGCGACCCCATGAACCACAGCACGCCAGGCTTCCCTATCCATCACCAACTCCCAGAGTTTACCCAAACTCAGGTCCATTGAAATGTCAGTGATGTCATCTAACCATCTCATCCTCTGTCATCCATATTATTTAATTAAAATGTAACATTTTATATGTAACAATATTATTTTTAAATTTAAAAGTTCTAATAATAAGACTAATACTGACATTACCAAGTACCAGAACCATTTTAAGCGCTTAGATTCTCTTATTTCACCTTCATAATAACTCTGTGATTCAGGGGCTGTTATTAGCTCCATCTTATCAACAGCGAAACTGAAGCACAGAAAGGTCATTTAAGTTGCCCAAAGTCACACAGCTAGTTAGTAGAAGACCCAGGATTTGAACCCAATCACTAGGGCTTCAGAGTTAACCTATTAACCGTCGTACTGTTCATTTATTTCTCTGAGGCATAAGTAACAGTGATGTTTAGCACGTTGTGGCAGTGGATATTATCCTTGTTTCTGAAAGCCCTTGGGGAGGTATATCAGGTTACAATAAGGACACATATCCTTTTAACAGTTTTATAAGGTGGGTGTTACCCCATTTTGCAGATGTGAAAACTGAGGTTCAGAGTCACCGTGGGCTTGGCTGTCCCTGTGGCTGAGGCTCCTGCCTCGTGCCTGGCCCCTCACTGCTCCAGCATGTCTGGCTGCGAGAGACTCAGGGAAGTGACCTGGGGCACCCCCTGCCCTCTGTCCCACAGCCACAGACAACTGGAGCAGCTGGCAGGGAAGCGCTCAGGGCTGGCGAAGGAGCTGGTGGAGGTGCGGGAGGCGCTGAGCAGTGCCACGCTGCAGCGGGACATGCTGCGGGCTGAGAAGGCCGAGGCGGCCGAGGCGCTGGCCAAGGTGGGTTCCCGTTCGCTGCCCCGCCACAGGCCCACCTCTGCCCTGGGCCCCAGGCCTCCTCCCTCTGGCCACAGACTGACCCCTCCTCCTGGACTCAGGCTGACCTCTGACCTGGACCGCAAATGGACCTCTGATCCCAGCCATAAACGAGCTGCCCTCTAGGCCTGGAGCACCTCTGCTTTTCCAGGCGCTTCTGGGGCAGGGCCTGTGACTCAGGTCACCTGGCCCCATCTCCGGGCACAGGCCCTGGGGTCTGTGAGGGCTGGGGGCACAGCTCTTGGTGCCTGTCCCACTCTCTGTGGTCTAGGCCCTGGGCAGGCCGGCCCGCGACCCCACTCTGGTGCCCTCTGACCTTGGCCATGCCCTGTGGCGGGAGCCGGCTTTGTCGGCCCTTGTCCAGGTCTGTGTGGGCAGCAGGCCGTCTGCAGGGATTCTTTCTGTCTCACGTTGCACCTCCCTTCTTATATCCCCTGCCCTGTCTGAGGGCCTGTCTTCCCATACCTCCCCCTCCACCCATCTCTCTGACTTTCTCCTCATCCTTCTGCCTCTCCGCGTCCCTCACGTCTGTTCCCTGCTCTCTCTGCCTGACCGTCTGGCCGCTGGTTCCAACCCTGTAGGCGGAGGCTGGCCGCGTGGCGCTCGAGCTCTCCATGACCAAGCTGAGGGCGGAGGAGGCCTCTCTGCGGGACGCCTTGTCCAAGCTGAGCGCCCTGAATGAGGGTCTGGCGCAGGACAAGCTGGCTCTAAACCGCCTTGTTGCCCAGGTACGTGGTAGGCCCATGGACCCTCCTGCCTTACCCCTCTCCTGCTCCTTAGAGACCCCCCAGAGGTGCCCCCAAGGCCCTTTGTCTCCTCCCCAATGGCCTGATGGCCTCCGGCCCTGCGCTTGGCCCTCGGGAACCTCCCCTGTCTCCTCGCCCAGTGGGGGTGACGGGTGGGCCCCTTTCCGGCATGAGGGCTGGGTATGCCCCCGCTCTCAGCCCCGCCTGACCCACAGCTGGAGGAAGAGAAGGCGGCCTTGCTGGGCCGGCAGCGGCAGGTGGAGCAGGCGGCCGCCACGTCTCAGGAGGAGCAGGAGCAGCTGAAGCAGGAGCGGCTGGAGCAGGAGGTGGAGCGGCAGGGCCTGGAGGGCTCCCTACGGGCGGCGGAGCGGGCCCGGGAGGCGCTGGAGCGCCAGCTCCCTGAGCTGCACCGCGAGCGCTGCCGGCTGCAGGAGCAGCTCGCCCAGGTGGGTGGGGGCCAGCGCTGGAGGGCTTCTAGACGCTGGAGGTCACAGGCTCTGGAGCCTGATTCCCCGCTGAAATCCAGCCCTGCCTCTGCAAGCTGGGACCTGGAGCAAGTTCCCCAACGCCCCCGTGTCCCGGTGGCCCCATCTGCACACCGGGATGATAGTTCTCATCCCAGAGGGTTGTTCTGAAGAGTGCGCCGTGTAAACACTTGAAGAAATGAGTCAGCACTTAGTAGGTACGCAGTAGAGAAGTTCAGGACTGGAATCAGACGTGCTGGGAAACCATAGCTGGAAGGAACCCTAGGGTGTCTGTCCTGGCTTCCTGGGAGAGGTTGCTAGCGAGCAGCCCGTGTGGCCTGGGAGCGGGCTCCAGGCCGCTCCCTGCAGCCTGTGGGGCAGTTCTCCTGTGGTCTGTGCTATATACCCACCTTCCCTGGACGTGCTGGGGGAACAGCAAGGGTTCGGTTACTGCCCATACTGAGCAAGGACCCTGTGCACTGCGGGTCCAGAGAAGGCTGCGATTTGTGCAGATACAGCACATCAGGGTAGACCCTGGGCTTGGGCCTGGTCTCCTGCCTGCCAGGCCGGGGCTGGGTCAGGCCTGGGGCTGGGATGCTTCAGGATAAGCAGGGGAGACCCCAGGGGTGGTGCTCACAGTGCCTGGTGGGGGCCAGCTCTCCCGGCAGGTGAGCGAGCGGGAGCAGCAGCTGGAGCAGGCCAGACAGGAGACGCAGCGGCAGACAGAGGCGCTGGAGCGGGCGACGCGGGAGAAGGAGGCGCTGGCCAAGGAGAGGGCCGGCCTGGCAGTGCAGCTGGCGGCCGCCGAGCGTGAAGGCCGGGCCCTGTCGGAGGAGGCTGCACGCCTGCGGTAAGGCCTTGGGCTCTGCCTGGACCCCTAGGGGGGATCGGCCAGGGACGCCCGGTGACCACCCCCGCCCACACATTGGACCCGGCTGGGCAGGTAGGGTGGCACCAGGCCCTGCCTGGCCACACCCTGGAATCCTCTGGGGCCCAGGGGGCTGGGTCCCAGGCCTCAGGTACGCCGTGTGCTGCAGCTCGGAGAAGGAAGCCCTGGAGAGCAGCCTGTTTGAGGTACAGAGGCAGCTGGCGCAGCTTGAGTCCCGACGGGAGCAGCTGGAGGCAGATGGGCGGGCCCTGCTGCTGGCCAAGGGGCCCTGACCGGTAGGCAGGCCTGAGACAGGGGCGGGGACACCAGGCTGCACCCAGCTGTGCCCCTGAGGCAGGGGCGGGGACAGCGGGCTGCACCCAGACTGTGCCCCTGAGGCAGGGGCGGGGACAGCGGGCTGCACCTAGGCTGTGCCCCTGAGGCAGGGGCGGGGACACCGGGCTCTCTCTGATGTGGGATCCTTGGCTCTGGCTGGCCCGGCTCCCAGCCCCTCCCTTCTGAGCTTCCTGAGGCTTCACCAGGACGAGGTGAGGGAGTGTGGCTTTGGCGTGGTGCCTGCTGCTCACGCCGCCGTCAGGGCCCTTAGAGCCCTGAACTCTGGGGCTGCCACCGGCTGCCTTGATGCTGGCTTTCCCTGCCCCAGGCTCGGAACTCGGGGTCTCTTCTCGCCCCACGTTTACTGAGCACCTCTGGAAGGGGAGTGCCGACAGTGTCTGGTGGCCTCCAGCCCCAGGATGGTCTCTAGGTTTGGCCCACAGTGGGGCGCACCTTCATTAGCGCTGACAGTCCCCCAGGCATACTGTGGCCATCAGTCCCTAGAAGTGGCGTCTTGCGGAAAGCTGCGCGGCCTCGGGAGGACCCCTGTCTCCCCTGAGCCTCCCTGTCCTCATCTGGGAACTGGGGGTAAGCCGCCTAGGCGTGATGTGAAGCTGTGATGTGCCCACCAGGTGCCCGCCAGAGTACCCGCTCAGTGACGGGGCTTGCCATATGTTTGGGTTCTCCCCGTTTGGGGCCCCTCCTTCAGTCATTTCATCCTTCAGATGCCGTTCCAAATGGGTAGGGCCACTGGGCATGCAGCCAATGGGGAAACTGCGGCCCAGAGAGGGAACTCAGCCTCGATACCAGGGGACCTGTTCCCTTCTGGGACTCTGCCCCTGGGGCTCCCCTGCCCGGGGCTGCTGGCCTGCTGGGGAGCTCCCCCAGGCCTGACTCCGTCCCCTCTGCCGCACAGGGGAGCTGGCGGGCCTGCGGCAGCGGATGGCAGCTGCAGAGGAGAAGGCTGCTCTGACAAGGAGCTGGCGGCCCGGAAGCTGCTGCAGGCTGAGCGAGAGGCCCAGGCCTCTCTGCGGGAGCAGCGGGCAGCCCACGAGGAGGACCTGCAGCGACTCCAGCGGGAGAAGGTTCGGGCGGCTGGCTTGGGGCCGACTGGGGAGGGCTGGGTGGAGGGCGGCTCTAAACCACTAGCTTTTGCTCCTCTGTGACCTCAAGCAAGTCAGCCTTCTCACTCTGCCCATCTCTAGATCTGTGAAATGGAACTTCATCTGTGTTTCAGAGGTCCTGGGGCAGCTGGGAGGATCCATCAGGGGCCCCTTCTTATCAACCATGCAGATTCCCAGGCCCCAAACTTCCAGCCCTGGTGATCCGAGGCAGGAGGTCCACAGACATGTTTGGAAAACGCTGGTCTAATGTATAGCAGGAAAGCACTTTAATTTGTGAGAAGTGCTATTTGCATATGAAAGTAAATTCTGGAGGCCAGAGCAGGTAGAAAAGTGAGGGGCCAGGTCACGGAAAGAGCAGAGCGGCAGTGTCTGAGCACACCGGCTCTGGGGCTGTGTTGCCCGGCTCAGACCTGGTCTTAGCCGCCTGCTGGTTTTGCTACCAGAGGCCTCTGTGCCTTCACTTGCTCATCGTAACTGGGGAACGGTGACAGTTCGAGGCTGGCCAGAAAGCTTGTTCCGGATGGAATGGCAGGCCAGCCCAACCACACGAAGGGCTTCCCAGAGAGCCGGCGCTTCCTGGGTGCTGGTGGTTCTCGCTGCACTGGAGCGCTCCCGGGGCGGGCCTCGGGGCCGGGCCGCCTCTGGCAGGGCCTCGGGCTGTGGCCCTCTCCGCCAGGGGCCCCCGCACCCCGTCCTCTTGGGTTTGGGTGGGTGGAGGCCCCTCCCTCAGCAGGGCCAGCACCGCATTTTGTGCAGGGAGCGCTCACAGCTGTTGGGACGTGTGCGGGGCCAGGTGCCCCTGAGGTCTCGGGTGGGTTCTGCCCGTGGGTCTCGCCCACCCAGTCCTGGGGGCCAGACTCCGTGCCCGCCGCCCTCTCCCTGCAACCCCAGACTCGGCCTCTTAACGTCAGCGGATCTGTGGCTCCCAGACCCGGGCCTCCTCAGTCCTCACGGCCGACCTAGCCCTGCTCTGCCCAGACCCCTAACCCCAGGCCTTCTTCCGCATTCTGTGTGTGCACCTGTTCAGTTGCTCAGACATGTCCCGACTCTTTGCGACCCCATGGGCCATACTAGGCGCCTCCATCCATGGGATTCTCCAGGCAAGAAGACCAGTGTGGGTTGCCACGCCCTCCTCCAGCGGATCTTCCCGACCCAGGGATTGAACCTGAGTCTCTTACGTCTCCTGCGTTGGCACGTTGGTTCTTTACCACTAGTGCCACCAGGGAAGCCCACAACAACCCACTGCTCTAGAATTCAGATTGCCCCTTATCGCCCTGGCTTGAGGCCTCTGCTGTCCCTGGGAATCAGAGCGCGCCTGCCTGCCGCACTGGTCTGGCGTGGGCTGGCCTGACTGCCCCTGTGGCTCTGGCCCTGGCCTTCACCCCGTCTGCCTTGTACTTCGAGCTCCAGGGACCGTAAGCATCATGCTTCCCTGCTCGTCTTCCCCCTTCCTCCGAGCGGTCCCTGGGGCTGTGCTCTGGCCCAAGGTCCTTTTTCTTTTTTCTCTACCTGACTGACTGCTCGTTCCCTTCAGGAAACATTTTCTGCCCACGCTCCGCTCAGCCCCCACCTTCCCAGCCCGCTGGCCGCTGCTCCTTGGGGTCTGCACAGCCCTGGCATGGCCCTGTCATAGCCCTTCCTCTCACCCACCTCACCTGCCCCGAGGCCCGGCCGCCCTGAGGGTGGAGAGCGGCTGCCCGCCTAGCCGCATGGCTCACGCGCACCTCGGCCTGGCCCTCAGGAGGCGGTGTGGCAGGAGCTGGGCGCAGAGCGGGCCCGCCTGCAGGGTCAGCTCCAGCGGGAGCGGGAGGAGCTGCTGGCCCGGCTGGAGGCCGAGAAGGAAGAGCTGAGTGAGGAGATGGCCGCCCTGCAGCAGGAGCGTGACGAGGGCTGCTCCTGGCCGAGGCTGAGAAGCAGCAGGTGCGTGGGCTCCGGCCAAGGGCCCGGTCCCTGTGCGCCCCCAGGCTTGCGGCCAGGAGTCCTTTCCAGGCCTCAGTTTCCTCACCTCACAGTGGGAACTCAAGGGGCATTTGCGAGGCATCACCAAGACCCCCATGTCCAGCAGGTGGGCCTGGCACATGGCGGGAGCTTAACGCGTAGCCACCACAATCCTGACACCGTGAGTGTTGTTCCCGAAAAGCTGGCTCCCTCCACTCACCCTTCCTCCACCCCAGGCCGGGCATGGCGTCCCCGTGACTGCCTCTGAGCAGTCTCCACGGAGCCTGCGTGCAGCAGCTGACCCTCCTCAGAAGGAACTAACTCCTAACCTTCCTGTAGTGTAATGGAGACAGGGCAGGCTGCATCCATCTCTCCTTACCCACCACGTAACCCGGGGCAGGTCACTTTACCTCTCTGAGCCTCAGTAGCCTCATCTGTAAAATGGGAATAATGAAAGGCCTTCAGGATGTGCGGTCTCTTAAGCTGTATCTGTGTCCAGGTGTCACCACTGTTGTAACAGCAGTGCACCAGCGCTTTTTTGGGGCTGCAACTTGGCCCTGGCTCCACCTGCCCTGGCTGGTTAGGGCCCCAAGCTCCCGGGGGCACCGTTCCCAGGGCAGGGTTGGAGAAAGGCCCCAGCATCCCCCCAGGACCTCCCAGGACCTGAGCCCTTTGCTCCTGCCTCTCCCCAGGCCCTGTCACTGAAGGAGTCTGAGAAGACCGCGTTGTCCGAGAAGCTGATGGGGACGCAGCACAGCCTGGCCGCCGTCTCCCTGGAGATGGAGCGACAGAAGCGGGACGCCCAGAGCCGCCAGGAGCAGGACCGGGTAGGCCGGCTGGGCTGGCGTGGGGGCGGAGGTGTGGCCCCAGGTGGGCGTGGCCCGGGCAGGGCCGGGGCCCGGGTGGAGGCGGGGCTGTGCCCTGCGGCAGCTTCCAGGCTGTGCTGGAGGCTTCACCCTTTCTTGGGGGTCGCCACTGGAGGCAGAGGGTACAGCTGGGCCCTGTGAACCCCTAGCCTGGGGGAGACGAGCTGCATGCGGAGCACTTCCGGCTGTCAGGAGATCACAGAGGGCCTGACGGGCCGGCGTGCGTGGCCGCGCTGGGAGCCGACAGTGGGCCGTGCCCCGCTAGCCCAGCTGCAGTCAGGGGCGGGCTGGCGGGGGCAGGGCCGGGGTGGACACCACAGCGCCAAGTCTGAGGAGCCATCGATCCTAGAGCACGGTGAACGCCCTGACGGCCGAGCTGCGGGACCTGCGGGCCCAGCTGGAGGAGGCCGCCGCCGCCCATGCCCAGGAGGTGAAGAGGCTGCAGGAGCAGGCCGGGGACCTGGGCCGCCAGCGGGAGTCCTGCCTGCGCGAGGTGAGCCGCCCGCCTGCCTGCCTGCTCGCCCCTCTGCCGCAGCACAGCTGAGGCCGCTGGGTGCCCGGAAGGTGCCCTTGAGAGTAAGGGAACGAAGGAAGGAAGGAAGGGAAGCAAACATTTATTAAGGGCCTTCTATGTACTTAAGGTTGGTGGGATCCCCGCCTTCTTAACTCGTTATTGACCAGGGGTTTTTGCAGAAATTAATGCCTGTGGCCAGCAGTTTGTAAGTGAGTATTAAAAGGTTTTTGGTCAACATGTTCAGGTAACAGAGGTTGTATTAATACATCTCTGGTCAATAACGTGTTAAGGCTGACCCTTAGGATGATCGATCTTTTCAGGCGGCTGCATTGCACAACATGTGGCAACTTCTCCAGCCAGGGATCACACTCGTGCCCTCTGCAGGGGAGGTGTGGAGTCCTAACCACTGCTGCTGCTGCTGCCAAGTCGCTTCAGTCGTGTCCGACTCTGTGCGACCCCGTAGATGGCAGCCCACTAGGCTCCCCCGTCCCTGGGATTCTCCAGGCAAGAACACTGGAGTGGGTTGCCATTTCCTTCTCCAATGCATGAAAGTGCAAAGTGAAAGTGAAGTTGCTCAGTCGTGTTTGACTCTTGAGACCCCACGGACTGCAGCCCACCAGGCTGCTCTGTCCGTGGGATTTTCCAGGCGAGAGGACTGGAGTGGGGCGCCATCGCCTTCTCCAGCACCACAGAAGTCCCTGCAGGGTGCTCGTGATGGGTGATTAGGTCGCAGCAGTGTTAGTCGCTCAGTTGTGTCTGACTTTCGACCCCATGGACTGCAGCCCACCAGGCTCCTCTGTCCATGGAATTCTCCAGGCAAGAATACTGGAGTGGGCTCTTCTTGACGCAGGGATTGAACCGGGCCTCCTGCATTGCAGGCAGACTCTTCACCGTCT
Source organism: Madoqua kirkii (assembly GCA_006408675.1). NCBI lineage: Eukaryota > Metazoa > Chordata > Mammalia > Artiodactyla > Bovidae > Madoqua > Madoqua kirkii. Next base: position 174,499 of record SJYC01143003.1, read on the forward strand.
GGGCCACCAGGGAAGCCCTGATGATTCCTTCAGGCCAGAGCACCGCTGACTCCAGCATGCTTTGCCCCAGATCATAACCTGCTCACGTGCAGGCACAGTCACGGCAGAGGGATGGGGCAGGCGCCTGTGGCCCGGGAGACGGGTAGGGCGGGCTCGCATCCAGCCCGAGCGGGCCTGGCCCTCGGCTGTGGACACCCGCTGTCCTCACAGGCAGAAGAGCTTCGGACCCAGCTGCGCCTGCTGGAGGAGGCGCGCGGCGGGCTGCGGAGGGAGCTGCTGAGGCCCAGCGCAAGGTGCGGGACGGCCAGGACGTCCACGAGGCCCAGCGCCAGGAGGTGGCCGAGCTGCGGCGCAGCCTGAGCGAGGGCGCCAGGGAGCGTGAGGCCCTGCGGCGCTCCAGCGAGGAGCTGCGTGCGGCCCTGAAGACGGCAGAGAGCGAGCGGGTCAGGTGGGGGATGCGCAGGCCTGGCCAGCCCTTCACCGATCCCCGCCCCTTCGCCAAGCCCCGCCCCTCACTTTTGAGCCTCATCCCTGGGACTATCTCCACCCCCAGGGTTCTGGGGGAATCGCACAGGTGGGGTGTCCCTACCCTCAGATCGAGCTCAGACTGAGGTGATGATTTTCCTTCCCTGCTGGAAGGGGAGTGGTGGAGGCTGGTGGGGGGAGGGGGTCCAGACCCTGGCCCCACCTGCCAGCATCGCCCTGGAGACCAGTGTGCCTTGTGGTCCACCTCTCCCCGCCGAGGGTCTGCTCCCTGTCCCTGGAGGGCCTGGCCCAGGGGAGGACCGCTTGGCAGGCGGCACTGGGCACCTGTGGGCAGGAGGCTGCCAGAGCCACTCCAGAAACCAGGGGGAAGGGCTGCTGTATAGTGTCACTCAGGGTACCCGCCCCAAGACCGGGGGCCACCTCTGCCCTCTGCCCCCTCCAGCCTGAAGCTTGCCAATGAGGACAAGGAGCAGAAGCTGGTGCTCTTGGAGGAGGCCCGGGTGGCCATGGGCAAGGATGCTGGGGAGCTGCGGGCCAGGCTGCAGGAGGTGGAGCGCTCGCGGCTGGAGGCGCGTCGGGAGCTGCAGGAGCTCCGGCGGCAGGTACCCTCCACCCCGCCCCCGCCGGGCACTTGCTGTGCCCGAGTCTCCCGCACCCCTTCCTGGGGCCGAGGCCCCTCGCATATTCAAGCCCAAGGGCTTGAACTGCAACAGGCCTGTTACCTGTCATTGGTATTAATGGATGGTCTTCGAGGAGTCCTCAAACCATGAAACTCTGTGTGTGTGTGTGTGTGTGTGTGTGTGTGTGTGTGTGTGTGTACTTTTGTGTACACATTTATTCACATAGCTCCAAAGATTGGGTCTGGGGCTCTTAGCCAGTTCTCAAAGGAATCTGTGCAGAACCGGAGGTGCAGATCCCATGAACTAGGTTAGGAGCTGCCAAACCTTTGTTTTGAAAAGTGTCCAGTAGTGAATGTCTCCAGCTTTCTGGCCCTTACGGTGTCTGTCGCGACTACTCTCTGCCATCATAGGGAGAAAGCTGGCCTGGATGGCACCTGTGTGAGTGGAGTATGTTCCATTAAAACTTTGCCTGTGGACATTGAAATTTGAATTTTATATACTTTTCATGTGTCAGAAATATTCTTTTTTTGCTTTTCTTTCAACCATGTAAAAATGAGTCATTTTAAACTACTTAAAAACATACAAACCATCCTTAGCTCAAACCCTTACAGAAACAGGCCTGGTGGAATTTGGCCTGCAGTTTGCAGAGCTCTGAACTAGATGACCTCCAAGGCCGTCAGCAGCAAGCACTTAACAAGTGCCCGCTGTAGACTGGGCACTGCCCTGGCCACTGAGCACTCAGGCTCCCCACTCCAGAAGACCAGCGGGATAGGAAGCAGCCTCCTTTGGCATCCAGGCTCTGCCTGCCCCAGAGATAACTGCAGCCTGAATAACAGACCCCCCACCTTCCACCAGTGTGCCCCTAACCCTCTCCCCAGGCTCCTCCTGTTAGGCTAAAGTCCTGGGAAACCACAAGAATCTCTGATGGGAGCCTGTGTACCAGGCTCTTGCTGGGTTTTTGTGTGAGATGGCACGTTTTAAAGTTCCCTTTGCTACAGTACTGCAGGGCAGGTGGGCCTCACCCCCACCTGCCCCTGTGGGAAGTAGGGGGCTGGAAACGTCCCTTGGATTCTGCTTGTCTGAGGTCAGATCCCAGTCTGCTGCTTGTGGGCTGTGTGGCTTTGGGCGAGTCACTTAGCCTCTCTGAGTTTTCGTTTTCTTGTCTGTTAGAGAGGGATAATGTCAGTACCTGTCCTGTGTTAGCGAGTTCACATGGCCAAAGTACTCAGCACAGGGCTGGACATGTGCTAGACACTCCGTAAAAATTAGGCATCATTGTGGAGCTGAAAGATGACCCAGAGTCCCTGCCCTGCTTGTGTGTGTGTGTGTGTGTGTGTGTGTGTGTGTGTGTGTGTGTACTTTTGTGTACACATTTATTCACATAGCTCCAAAGATTGGGTCTGGGGCTCTTAGCCAGTTCTCAAAGGAATCTGTGCAGAACCGGAGGTGCAGATCCCATGAACTAGGTTAGGAGCTGCCAAACCTTTGTTTTGAAAAGTGTCCAGTAGTGAATGTCTCCAGCTTTCTGGCCCTTACGGTGTCTGTCGCGACTACTCTCTGCCATCATAGGGAGAAAGCTGGCCTGGATGGCACCTGTGTGAGTGGAGTATGTTCCATTAAAACTTTGCCTGTGGACATTGAAATTTGAATTTTATATACTTTTCATGTGTCAGAAATATTCTTTTTTTGCTTTTCTTTCAACCATGTAAAAATGAGTCATTTTAAACTACTTAAAAACATACAAACCATCCTTAGCTCAAACCCTTACAGAAACAGGCCTGGTGGAATTTGGCCTGCAGTTTGCAGAGCTCTGAACTAGATGACCTCCAAGGCCGTCAGCAGCAAGCACTTAACAAGTGCCCGCTGTAGACTGGGCACTGCCCTGGCCACTGAGCACTCAGGCTCCCCACTCCAGAAGACCAGCGGGATAGGAAGCAGCCTCCTTTGGCATCCAGGCTCTGCCTGCCCCAGAGATAACTGCAGCCTGAATAACAGACCCCCCACCTTCCACCAGTGTGCCCCTAACCCTCTCCCCAGGCTCCTCCTGTTAGGCTAAAGTCCTGGGAAACCACAAGAATCTCTGATGGGAGCCTGTGTACCAGGCTCTTGCTGGGTTTTTGTGTGAGATGGCACGTTTTAAAGTTCCCTTTGCTACAGTACTGCAGGGCAGGTGGGCCTCACCCCCACCTGCCCCTGTGGGAAGTAGGGGGCTGGAAACGTCCCTTGGATTCTGCTTGTCTGAGGTCAGATCCCAGTCTGCTGCTTGTGGGCTGTGTGGCTTTGGGCGAGTCACTTAGCCTCTCTGAGTTTTCGTTTTCTTGTCTGTTAGAGAGGGATAATTCAGTACCTGTCCTGTGTTAGCGAGTTCACATGGCCAAAGTACTCAGCACAGGGCTGGACATGTGCTAGACACTCCGTAAAAATTAGGCATCATTGTGGAGCTGAAAGATGACCCAGAGTCCCTGCCCTGCCGAACTCTAGGGGTTCAGCACTACCCCCCAACTCTCTGTGGGAGGTAGCTGTGATTAGGTGGCACACTGAGGTCACTGGTGCCCAGGTGCCTGACCTGGCTGGAGTTAGCAGGCACGGGCTTCCAGTGGATTAGGGCTGTGTTCAGTGTATGTATCCCTAGAGATTCCTAGGTGGCTCAGTGTTAAAGAATCTGCCTGCCAATGCAAGAAATGTGGGTTCCATCCCTGGGTTGGGAAGATCTCCTGGAGGAGAAAATGGCAGCCCACTCCAGTGTTCTTGCCCAGATAGTTCCATGGACAGAGAAACCTGGTGGGCTACAGTCCATGGGGCTGCAAAGAGTCGGACAGTAAGCACACCCATGTGGTCCTGGTCTCTAGAGCAGTGGGTCCTGAGTTCCCTCTGTGCCAGGTTTGGACCGGGCAGGTTCCGGGGCAGGGCTGAAGGACTGCCGTTAGAGCTTGTGGCACTCACGGGCACCCTGGACTTGAAGGGAGCATGGTGCTGAGAAGGGTCCTCAGTCCTGCCTGTGCCCACTCTCTCCCAGATGAAGATGCTGGACAGCGAGAACGCCAGGCTGGGCCGAGAGCTGCTGGAGCTGCAGGGCCGCCTGGCGCTGGGCGAGCGGGCAGAGAAGGAGGGTAGGCGGGAGGCCCTGGGCCTGCGACAGAAGCTGCTGCAGGGCGGGGCCAGCCTGGAGGCCATGCGGCAGGAGGTAACCAGGCGGTGGGCAGGCGGCCTGGGCGGGAGGGTCCTCAGGGGCAGTTAGAAGGGGCTGGGGCCCCTTTTTTTGGCCACGCTGCTTGGCATGTGGGATCTGCGTCCTTTGACCAGGGATTGAACCTTGCCCGCTACAGTGGAAACAGAGTCTTAACACGACCTCCAGGGAAGTCTGCTGGAGTCATTCTGAGCGATCACTGCTTAGGACTGGCCCCGACCCCCACTCGTTGGGATTCTTCCCCAAGTATAACAGTAACAACGACAAGAACTGTGTAGCAGGGGTAGGGAGAACTTTGTAGACAGAAACTGGTTTGATTCTCCCAGCAGCCTCATGAGGTAGATATAATTAGCCTCAGTTTAGAGAGAGAACCAGATACTGAGGCTCAGAGAGGTCAAGGAAACTTATCCAAGGTCACACAGCCACCCAGTTCTGTCTGACTCCAAAGCCGACACTCTGCACTCTTTTCTGGCACCGAATCTACTGTGTGACCTTGAATGAGTCACTTGACCTCTATGTGCTTCAGAGCAGTTATAGGATAGGGCCCTGGAGAAGGAAATGGCAGCCCACTCCAGTATTCTTGCCTGGAGAATCCCATCGACAGAGGAGCTTGCAAGGTACAGCCCATGGGGTCTGCAGGAGTCAGACATGACTTTGTGACTAAACCGTAGGATAGGGGTTACATACCAGGCCCTGGAGCAGATCTAGGCATCCGAGTGTTCTGTGGATGATGTTCAGTGAAACTAATGGCCGTGAGTGAGAGGTTGACTCATTCTCTGAACCGGAGGTGTGTATGGTGTGTGTCATCATGCACGTCGCTGGTAAGGAGTTTTTAGTACCTCCTGTCCTTGTGTGATTCATTGATAAATTATGTGCACTGAGAGGCACCCTGGTCTGGTGGTTAAGAGAAAAGGTCTGGGGCCAGGGTGCCTGGCTTTGAATCCTAGCTCTGTTTTCTAGCATTGTGGCCTTGGGCAAGGTATATAACTGCCCTGTGTCTCAGTTTCCTCATCTGTAAATGGAGATGTTTCATAGCGGTAATTAGATTTGATTTTCTGGGTGGGGGGGAGTACTTAGTGCCTGGCACTAATAAGTCCTATCTGTGCAGGCCTTAGCTGTTTATTATTGATAAACGGTGTACACTGCAAGGCACTTACAGAGAAGGCAGAGAGAAAACAAACGCTAGCCGTTTCCTTCATTCTCGCACGCGTTCGCGCATCTCCTGCTTGGGTGGAGACCACAGGCGCTGCGTACTCTACTTTTGGTCCCATGGGCCAGGAGGCGGGGTGTCAGTTGAGCGGTGGCTTTGCTGACCCCTACTCCTGGGCCTTGTCCCCACTCCAGCTCCAGGGGGCCCGGCGGAAGCTGCAGGAGCAAGAAGGCGAGTTCCGGGCCCGGGAGCGAGACCTGCTGGGCTCCCTGGAGGAGGCGCGCGGCGCCCGGAGCCAGCAGCTGGACCATGCTCGCAGCCTGGGACTCAAGCTGGAGGCCGCCCGGGCCGAGGCCGCGGACCTGGGACTGCGACTCAGCGCAGCCGAGGGCCGGGCTCAGGGCCTGGAGGCTGAGCGGGCCCGCGTGGAGGCTCAGCGGCGCGCGGCAGAGGCCCAGCTCACCGGCCTCCGCTCGGCCCTGCGCCGTGGCCTGGGGCTCGGGGGGCCGGTGGCCAGGTCCCCTGCCCGGGGCGCGCCTGCGGGAGGTGAGAACAGAGGCTGGGGTCGGTGGGCGGGCCTTGCGGGGCCTCCGCCCCTCGCCCGCCCCTAGGCCTAGCTCTGTATGGCCACCAGGCACCCTGGCCGGGCCGCCCCTCCCCTGATGACCCCGCCCTGCGGCTGGTTCTGGTGGCTTCGCAGAGCCCGTCCACCTGGGCCCCAAATCATTTTCCGGCCCCTTAGCCGGGGCCACGCGCCCTCACGGAGGCAAACAGGCGCACGCAGGTTGATTGCTTCTTTTTAAAGGGCTTTCCTAGTAGCTCAGACGGTAAAGCGTCTGCCTGCAATGCGGGAGACTTGGGTCTGATCCCTGGGTTGGGAAGATGCCCTGGAGAAGGGAAAGGCAACCCACTCCAGTATTCATGCCTGGAAAATCCCATGGACCAAGGAGCCTCGTGGGCTACAGTCCATGGGGTTGCGAAGAGTCAGACAACTAAGCGACTTCACTTGAAAGGAAGCGGAACATGCTTTTTTTTTTTAAATTGAACCATCATAGTTGATTTGCAGTGTCATTTCTAATGTAGAGTGACGTGATACAGTTATGTGTATGTAAGTGGGTTCCCTGATGGCGCAGCTGGTAAAGAATCCGCCTGCAATGCAAGAGATACCTGTTCGATTCTTGGGTCGGAAAGGTCTGCTGGAGAAGGGAAAGGCTACCCACTCCACTATTCTTGGGCTTCCCTGGTGGCTCACCTGGTAAAGAATCCATCTTTAGCGTGGGAGACCTGGGTTCCATTCCTGGGTTGGGAAGATCCCCTGGAAAAGGGATAGGCTACCCACTCCAGTATTCTGGGGTTTCCCTTATGGCTCATCTGGTAGAGAATCTCCCTGCTACGCGGGAGACCTGGGTTTGATCCCTGGGTTGGGAAGATGCCCTGGAGAAGGGAAAGGCTACCCACTCCAGCATCCTGGCCTGGAGAACTCTGTGGACTGTATAGTCCATGAGGTCGCAAAGAGACACAACTGAGAGACTTCCACTTCACTTTATGTATGTATGTATGTATATTTTAAAGTATTCTTTTTGTTATGGTTTATTACAGAATACTGAATATAGTTCCTTGCTGCTTATCCATTCCATATAAAATAGCTCATATCTGATAATGCCAGACTCCCCGGTCATCACTCTCCTAACCATCTGCCCCTTGGCATCCACAGGTTTGTTATCCATGTTTGTGGCCCTGTTTCTGTTCCATAAGAGTTTATTTGTGCCATATATTTTAAAAGATATTTATTTATTCACGTGGCTGTACTCGGGCTTAGTTGTGGCACGCAGGGTTTTCCATCTTCGTTTTTTTGCATGCTGGATTTTAAGTTAACTGGGCGAGTTCCCTGAGCAGGAATTGAACCCTGGCTCCCTGCATTGGGGGTGCAGAGTCTTAGCCACTGGACTGTCAAGGAAGTCCCTGTGCTGTATTTTAAATTCCACGTACAAGTGAAATCAAATGGTATTCGTCTTTCTCTTTCTGACTTACTTCACTCATGTGATAATCTCTCAGTACATCCGTGTTGCTCCCAGTGGCATTCTTTTATTCTCTTTATGACCGAGTAGCAGTTCGCTGTGTATATGTACTGCGTCGTCTTTATCCATTCCTCTGCTGATGGATGTTTAGGCTACTTCCATGTCTTAATATGAACAGTGCCGCTGAGAACACAGGCTGCATGTATCTTTTTGAATTATGTTTTTGTCTGGGTGTATGCCCAGGAGTGGGATTGCTGGATCATATGGCAACTCTATTTTTAATTTTTTGAAGACCTTCCGTACTGTTTTCCATAGTGGCTGAGAGTGCTGCATCTTGACGCCCTCACCTCCTCTGGGTCTGTCTGTCCTCTGATTGACTCCTGCCCTCTCTCCATCAGCTCCTCACCCTCTTCCGTCTCCCATCACAGCCGCCCACTCCTCTGTTCCGGCCTGTGGCCACGATGTCTACCCTAGAAAGATGCGCACTCAGCCCACCCGCCCTCCAGGAACTTCAGAAGAGATCCTCCCACCTGCCGTCTGCTCCCAAGGCCCAGGGGGCAACACTGGCAGAGTCAGCACTGTGCCTTAGGGGTGCAGGCAGCCTTTCAGGAAGCCCTCATCTTGTCTCAGCCTAAGCCCAGGCTCACCTTGACTCCTAGGGATAGAAAATAGCCAAGGAAAAAGTCAAGGGAGATTGTTGGCTGGAATGTAAAATGATGCAGCCGCTGTGGAAAAGCGGTTGGGCAGCTCCTCAAGCAACTAAATTTTAGAATTTCTATTTGTTGTTGTTTTTGCTCCGTTGCTGAGGCCTGTCTGACTCTTGGTGACCCCAGGGACTTCAGCATGCCAGACTCTGTCCTCCATTATCTCCCAGAGTTTGCTCAAATTCATGTCCATTGAGTTCATGATGCTATCTAACTATCTCATCCTCTGCTGTCCCCTTCTCCTTTTGCCTTCAATCCTTCCCAGCATGAGAGTCTTTTCCGATGAGTCAGCTCTTCGCATCAGGTGGCCAAAGTATTGGAGCTTCAGCATCAGTCTTTCCAGTGAATATTCAGGGTTGATTTCCTTTAGCATTGGCTGGTTTGATCTTTCTGTCCAGGGGAGTCTCAAGAGTCTTTTCCAACACAACAATTCAAAAGCATTAATTTTTCAGTGCTCAGCCTTCTTTATGGTCCAAGTCTTACATCTGATTATGGCTACTGGACAAAACATAGCTTTGACAGTGCAGACCTTTGTTGGCAAAGTGATATCTCTGCTTTTTAATGGTGTCTAGGCTTGTCATAGTTTTCCTTCCAAGGAGCAAGCATCTTTTTAGTTTCGTGGCTGCAGTCACTGTCTGCAGTGATTTTGGAGCCTGGGAAGATGCCCTGGAGAAGGGAAAGGCAACCCACTCCAGTATTCATGCCTGGAAAATCCCATGGACCAAGGAGCCTCGTGGGCTACAGTCCATGGGGTTGCGAAGAGTCAGACAACTAAGCGACTTCACTTGAAAGGAAGCGGAACATGCTTTTTTTTTTTAAATTGAACCATCATAGTTGATTTGCAGTGTCATTTCTAATGTAGAGTGACGTGATACAGTTATGTGTATGTAAGTGGGTTCCCTGATGGCGCAGCTGGTAAAGAATCCGCCTGCAATGCAAGAGATACCTGTTCGATTCTTGGGTCGGAAAGGTCTGCTGGAGAAGGGAAAGGCTACCCGCTCCACTATTCTTGGGCTTCCCTGGTGGCTCACCTGGTAAAGAATCCATCTTTAGCGTGGGAGACCTGGGTTCCATTCCTGGGTTGGGAAGATCCCCTGGAAAAGGGATAGGCTACCCACTCCAGTATTCTGGGGTTTCCCTTATGGCTCATCTGGTAGAGAATCTCCCTGCTACGCGGGAGACCTGGGTTTGATCCCTGGGTTGGGAAGATGCCCTGGAGAAGGGAAAGGCTACCCACTCCAGCATCCTGGCCTGGAGAACTCTGTGGACTGTATAGTCCATGAGGTCGCAAAGAGACACAACTGAGAGACTTCCACTTCACTTTATGTATGTATGTATGTATATTTTAAAGTATTCTTTTTGTTATGGTTTATTACAGAATACTGAATATAGTTCCTTGCTGCTTATCCATTCCATATAAAATAGCTCATATCTGATAATGCCAGACTCCCCGGTCATCACTCTCCTAACCATCTGCCCCTTGGCATCCACAGGTTTGTTATCCATGTTTGTGGCCCTGTTTCTGTTCCATAAGAGTTTATTTGTGCCATATATTTTAAAAGATATTTATTTATTCACGTGGCTGTACTCGGGCTTAGTTGTGGCACGCAGGGTTTTCCATCTTCGTTTTTTTGCATGCTGGATTTTAAGTTAACTGGGCGAGTTCCCTGAGCAGGAATTGAACCCTGGCTCCCTGCATTGGGGGTGCAGAGTCTTAGCCACTGGACTGTCAAGGAAGTCCCTGTGCTGTATTTTAAATTCCACGTACAAGTGAAATCAAATGGTATTCGTCTTTCTCTTTCTGACTTACTTCACTTCATGTGATAATCTCTCAGTACATCCGTGTTGCTCCCAGTGGCATTCTTTTATTCTCTTTATGACCGAGTAGCAGTTCGCTGTGTATATGTACTGCGTCGTCTTTATCCATTCCTCTGCTGATGGATGTTTAGGCTACTTCCATGTCTTAATATGAACAGTGCCGCTGAGAACACAGGCTGCATGTATCTTTTTGAATTATGTTTTTGTCTGGGTGTATGCCCAGGAGTGGGATTGCTGGATCATATGGCAACTCTATTTTTAATTTTTTGAAGACCTTCCGTACTGTTTTCCATAGTGGCTGAGAGTGCTGCATCTTGACGCCCTCACCTCCTCTGGGTCTGTCTGTCCTCTGATTGACTCCTGCCCTCTCTCCATCAGCTCCTCACCCTCTTCCGTCTCCCATCACAGCCGCCCACTCCTCTGTTCCGGCCTGTGGCCACGATGTCTACCCTAGAAAGATGCGCACTCAGCCCACCCGCCCTCCAGGAACTTCAGAAGAGATCCTCCCACCTGCCGTCTGCTCCCAAGGCCCAGGGGGCAACACTGGCAGAGTCAGCACTGTGCCTTAGGGGTGCAGGCAGCCTTTCAGGAAGCCCTCATCTTGTCTCAGCCTAAGCCCAGGCTCACCTTGACTCCTAGGGATAGAAAATAGCCAAGGAAAAAGTCAAGGGAGATTGTTGGCTGGAATGTAAAATGATGCAGCCGCTGTGGAAAAGCGGTTGGGCAGCTCCTCAAGCAACTAAATTTTAGAATTTCTATTTGTTGTTGTTTTTGCTCCGTTGCTGAGGCCTGTCTGACTCTTGGTGACCCCAGGGACTTCAGCATGCCAGACTCTGTCCTCCATTATCTCCCAGAGTTTGCTCAAATTCATGTCCATTGAGTTCATGATGCTATCTAACTATCTCATCCTCTGCTGTCCCCTTCTCCTTTTGCCTTCAATCCTTCCCAGCATGAGAGTCTTTTCCGATGAGTCAGCTCTTCGCATCAGGTGGCCAAAGTATTGGAGCTTCAGCATCAGTCCTTCCAGTGAATATTCAGGGTTGATTTCCTTTAGCATTGGCTGGTTTGATCTTTCTGTCCAGGGGAGTCTCAAGAGTCTTCTCCAACACAACAATTCAAAAGCATTAATTTTTCAGTGCTCAGCCTTCTTTATGGTCCAAGTCTTACATCTGATTATGGCTACTGGACAAAACATAGCTTTGACAGTGCAGACCTTTGTTGGCAAAGTGATATCTCTGCTTTTTAATGGTGTCTAGGCTTGTCATAGTTTTCCTTCCAAGGAGCAAGCATCTTTTTAGTTTCGTGGCTGCAGTCACTGCTGCAGTGATTTTGGAGCCCAATTACCATATGACTCAGCAATTCCACTCCTAGGTATATACCCAGGAGAACTGAAAAGAGGCACTTGAACAGATACTGTACACCATTTCAAAGTGTGCATGAACAGGTGAATTGCTAATGTAGTATTTGAATACAGTGGAGTTGATTCAGCCTTAAGAAAGAGGGCCATCTTGATCTGTGCTGCAACGTGGATGAACTTTAATAGCATTATATTAGGTGAAATAAGCTGGTCACAAAAGGACAAATATAAGCACTTCCCTGAGGATCCAGTTGTTAAGACTCAGCACTCCCACTGCACAGTGGGGCATGGTTTTGATCCCTGGTGAAGGACCTAAGACCGCATAAGCCATTTGGCATGGGAAAAAGAAAAAACAAAATAGGATAGATAGAGTATAATTACAGAAGACATTTGGCATAGACATTCATGGAGAGAGAATTTAGAGGCTGCCAGAGGTGTGGGGAAGGGAGGATTACTGCTCACTGGCTGTGGAGTTTGCGGTTGTGTCTGTCTGCTGGGGCTGCTGTAAGACAGCAGCACAAACCGAGTGGCTTAAACGAGAGGAAATTGTGTCTCGTGGGTCTAGAGGCCAGGCCTCACTCTTGCCCTGCAGAGTGAGGGAGGCATTGGCTGCAGGCTCCGAGCCTGTGGGAGTGTCTTCGCGTGGAGCTGTCCTTGCTGGTGTGTCCGGGGCCCCCTTTGTGGCTGGCCCAGGCCTCAGTCACAGCCTGTGGGGTCTAGTTCCCTGACCAGCGATCTGGCCCTGGCCCCCTGCACTGGGAGCACGGAGTCTCAGCCTCTGGACTCCTGGGGAAGTCCCCCAGGTGTCTCCTCTTATTAGGACACCGGTCATGCATTAGGCTCCATCCTCCTGCAGGATGGAGCTTCCCTGGTGAAGAATCTGCCTGCTCTGTGGGAGATGTGGGTCCCATCCCTGGCTCAGGAAGATTCTCTAGAGAAGGGAGTAGCAGCCCACTCCAGTGCTCTTGCCTGGAGAATTCCATGACAGAGGAGCCTGGCGGGCTGCAGTCCACGAGGTCGCAGAGAGTCAGACACGACTCCTCATCTTAACTCATGACAAATAAGGCCCCATTCTAAGGCGTGGCGGCTAGGACTCCAGCATACGGGCTTTGAAGGGATGCAGTTCATAGTGGTGGTGATGGAAAGGATTTAGAAACAGATAATGGTGATGTTCGCATAAACAGCGTGGATGTAACTAACGCCACGTAAAGGTGGTCAGAGAGCCCTGTTTTATTTATCTTATCACAATAAAAGTGTTTGGGAGAATTCCCTTCCCTGGCTTCCCACTGGTTAGTCCTCTGGGCTTCTAGGGGCAAGGGTTTGACCTCTGGCCAGGGGCATCCTGCAAACTGTGCAGGGTGGCAAAAGAAATAAGAAAATACTTGTTAAAGATAAGGCAACGATGGGGCTCAGGGTTTGTGTGGGAGGGCCGGGAGAGCCTCACTGAGGACCTGGTCGGTAGGGAAGGAAGGGAGAAGAGACTGTGGGCGAGTGGGTGGGTCCCGAGTGGCGGTCCCCCGCCCTGCGACCCCAGAGGCCGCCAGGCAGCCAGGGTGCAGCGGGCAAGGTGGAGAGGGGTGGAGTGACGGCCACGGGGCCTGCTCAGGCGGACCTTGCAGGCCACCACAAGGTGCTGGCTTCACTGTGAAGGGTGAGGCAGTGAGTCGATGTCCTGCTCGGAGTCCTCTGGGTGCTGACGGACTACGGAGGCCGTTAGGGCGTCGCTGGGCAGAGGGTGCCAAGGGCAGGCGGGCTCCTCAGCCCGCAGCTCCCACGGTGGCCTCTGGGAGCCGACCTGCTTCCGTCTGCCCTGCCCCCGCCCCTCTCCTCACTGCCCATCATCTCCCAGACAGAGTTTGGTTTTCTGCAGGGAAATAGGGGCATCTGCATTCCAATCTCAGCCCTGGATCTTTCAAGCTTTGAGGCCAAGCAAATCACTTAAGAAAAGGTGGCAAGGATACACAGAACTATACAAAAAAGATCTTCATGACCCAGATAACCACGATGGTGTGATCACTCACCTAGAGCCAGACATCATGGAATGCAAAGTCAAGTGGGCCTTAGGAAGCATCACTACAAACAAAGCTAGTGGAGGTGATGGAGTTCCAGTTGAGCTATCCTGAAAGATGATGCTATGAAAGTGCTGCACTCATTATGCCAGCAAATTTGGAAAATGCATCAGTGGTACAGGACTGGAAAAGGTCAGTTTTCATTCTCATCCCAAAGAAAGGCAATGCCAAAGAATGTTCAAACTGCCGCACAGTTGCACTCATCACACATGCTAGCAAAGTAATGCTCAAAATTCTCCAAGCCAGGCTTCAACAGTACATGAACTGAACTTCCAGATGTTCAAGCTGGTTTTAGAAAAGGCAGAGGAACCAGAGATCAAATTGCCAACATGTGCTGAATCAGAAAAATCAAGAGAGTTCCAGAAAATCCTCTATTTCTGCTTTATTGACTATGCCAAAGCCTTTGACTGTGTGTATCACAACAAACTGTGGAAAATACTGAAAGAGATGGGAATACCAGACCACCTGACCTGCCTCCTAAGAAATCTGCATTCAGGTCAAGAAACAACATTTAGAACCGGACATGGAACAGTGGACTGGTTCCATACTGGGAGAGGAGTATGTCAAGTCTGTATATTGTCACCCTATTTATTTAATTTATATTCAGAGTACATCATGCAAAATGCCAGGCTGGACGAAGCAGAAGCTGGAATCAAGATTGAGGTGAGAAATATCAGTAACCTCAAATGTGTGGATGACAGCACCCTTATGGCAGAAAGCGAAGAGGGCCTGAAGAGCCTCTTGATGAAAGTGAAAGAGGAGAGTGAAAAAGTTGGCTTAAAACTCAGCATTCAGAAAACTAAGATCATGGCATCCATTCCCATTACTTCATGGCAAATGGATGGGGAAGTAATGGAAACAGTGGCAGACTTTCTTTTCTTGGGCTCCAAATCATTGCAGATGGTGACTGCAGCCATGAAATTAAAAGACGCTTGCTCCTTGGAAGAAAAGCTATGACCAATTTAGACAGCATATTAAAAAGCAGAGACGTTTTGCCGACAACAGCCTGTCTAGTCAAGGCTATGGTTTTTCCAGTGGTCATGTATGGATGTGAGAGTTGGACCACATAAGAAATCTGCATTCAGGTCAAGAAACAACATTTAGAACCGGACATGGAACAGTGGACTGGTTCCATACTGGGAGAGGAGTATGTCAAGTCTGTATATTGTCACCCTATTTATTTAATTTATATTCAGAGTACATCATGCAAAATGCCAGGCTGGACGAAGCAGAAGCTGGAATCAAGATTGAGGTGAGAAATATCAGTAACCTCAAATGTGTGGATGACAGCACCCTTATGGCAGAAAGCGAAGAGGGCCTGAAGAGCCTCTTGATGAAAGTGAAAGAGGAGAGTGAAAAAGTTGGCTTAAAACTCAGCATTCAGAAAACTAAGATCATGGCATCCATTCCCATTACTTCATGGCAAATGGATGGGGAAGTAATGGAAACAGTGGCAGACTTTCTTTTCTTGGGCTCCAAATCATTGCAGATGGTGACTGCAGCCATGAAATTAAAAGACGCTTGCTCCTTGGAAGAAAAGCTATGACCAATTTAGACAGCATATTAAAAAGCAGAGACGTTTTGCCGACAACAGCCTGTCTAGTCAAGGCTATGGTTTTTCCAGTGGTCATGTATGGATGTGAGAGTTGGACCACAAAGAAAGCTGAGTGCCGAAGAATTGATGCTTGTGAACTGTGGTGTTGGAGAAGACTCCTGAGAGCCCCTTGGACTGCAAGGAGACCCAACCAGTCCATCCTAAAGGAGCTCAGCCCTGGGTGCTCATTGGAAGGACTGATGTTGAAGCTAAAACTGCAATACTCTGGCCACCTGATGTGAAGAACTGACTCATTGGAAAAGACCCTGATGCTGGGAAAGATTGAAGGCAGGAGGAGAAGGGGAGGACAGAGGATTAGATGGCTGGCATCTCCGACTCGATGGACATGAGTTTGAGCAAGCTCCAGGAGTTGGTCATGGACAGGAAGGCCTGGCGTGCTACAGTCCATGGGGTTGCAGAGTCGGACACGACTGAATGACTCAACTGACTGAATCCCTTCTGAGCCTGTATAGCCTGTGAAGGGGGAAGATTGGTCCTTACCTCTCAGGGAATTACTGTGAGAATGGAATGAGGTGATGTAGGGAGAGCTTTGGTCCAGTGCCTGGCACACTGTAAGCTCTCAGAGTGTGTGTGTGAGTCGCTCAGTTGTGTCCGACTCTGCGATGCCACGGGCAGTAGCCCTCCAGGCTCCTCTGTCTGTGGGTTTCTCCAGGCACGAATACTTGAGTGGGTCGCCATTGCCATCCCCAGGGGGTCTTTCTGACGCAGGGCCGGAACCTGGGTCTCCTGCACTGCAGGCGGATGCTTTACCCTCTGAGCCACCAGGGAGGCCCTTAGCGATCAGTACAGGGAGGTAATGAAACGAGGGAGTGTCTACCCACAGCCTGGGACCTGGGGATGCAGCCTTCCTGGTGCTTATGGTCTGGGGGTGAGGGCAGACACCAGACCCCCAGGAGGTGGGGGAGCTCACCGCCACCCAAGGCTGGGGTCAGAGAGGCCTCTGAGGAGTGTTCTTTACATTGAGGCATAGAGGAAGGGGCCAGAGAAGCCTTGGGGGGAGAAGGGACTAGCAGGTGCAGAGACCTTGGAGCCTTTGCGGGGAGGAACGTTGCAGAGAGTAGGAGCTGTGGGTGGCATCAGCTGGCCAGCGTGTGAGGAGAGACACTGATGCTAGGGTGAGCAGCAGGGGATGGCCAGGACGGGGCCATGGCTTTGAGGCTTGTGAGTGCTGATCGAGGGTGAAGCGCGAGACAGCGGACCCAGCTGATGCCGTGGGGAGCTCGCGGGGGCGGCAGGGCACACCAGGCACGATGCGCTGGACGGTGCAGGCACCCCGCAGACAGCAGAGGCCAGTGGCTCCTGTGCCCCCCAGCGTGTCTCCTCCTCTAGGAAGCGTGGAAGGTCTCAGGAGCCCCGACCCCATGGAACGCAGCCCCGGGTCCCAGCCGCCCTCCCCAGGACCAGCGCTCTCCCCGGCACCTGCAGACCTGGACCCAGAAGCGGTGCAAGGGGCCCTGCAAGAGTTCGTGCAGGAGCTGCGGGGCGCCCAGCGAGAGCGGGTGAGGGGCGAGGGGCTACGGAGGGAGCCGCAGCCCAGCGAGAGCGGGTGAGGGGCGGGGGGCTGCGGAGGGAGCCGCAGTCAGAGCCGGGTCTCCTCCCTGCCCAACCCCCGGGCTGCAGGATGAGCTTCGCGTCCAGACGAGCACACTGAGACAGCAGCTGGCTGAGACAGAGGCCTCTCGGGACGGCGCGGCCTTGCGGGCCAGGCAGCTGGAGAAGGCCGTGGTTGAGAGTGAGGAAGGTGGGTCTACCCTGGCATCCTCGTCTCGCTCTTGGGCTCTTCCCACGGAGGCGGGAGGTGGTGGTCTCCAGGGGACCCTTTTGGCAGGGGGGACCCCACATCCAGACCCCCAGCCCCCAGGGCTCCGAGGGCTCAGGTCTCGGCCAAGCCTAACGGGCCAGGTGGGGACTGCAGCCCGGCGCAGCGTGGACAGTCGTCTGAGCGGGGCACAGGCCGAGCTGGTGCAGCAGGAGGAGAATGCGCGGCGTGCTGAGCGGGAGCGCCAGGCGGTGCTGGACCGCGTGGCCACTTTGGAGAGAAGCCTGCAGGCCACCGAGAGTGAACTCCAGGCCAGCCAGGTAAGCAGAGGGCAGGTGGCGGGCGGGGCCCTGGATGTGCCTGTGGGGGTGTCTGTGAGTGCTCCCGTGTGCGGTGCCTGGAAGTGCTCCCACACATGGGTGTCTGTGAGTGCTCCTTTGTGTGGGTGTGTGGGTGTCTGTGTGTGCTCCCATGCATGTCTGTGAGTACTCCCGTGCATGGATGCCTGAGAGTGTTCCCGTCGTGTATGCCTATTAGTGCTCCCGTGAGTGCTCCCGTGTGTGGATGCCTGAGTGCTCTCATGAGTGCTCCCATGCGTGGATGCCTATGAGTGCTCCTGTGACTGCTCCCGCGCGTGGATGCCTGAGTGCTCTCATGAGTGTTCCCGTGCGTGTATGCCTATGAGTGCTCCCATGAGTGCTCCCATGTGTGGATGCCTATAAGTGCTCCTGTGAGTGCTCCCGTGCGTGGATGCCTATGAGTGCTCCTGTGAGTGCTCCCGTGCGTGGATGCCTATGAGTGCTCCTGTGAGTGCTCCCGTGCGTGGATGCCTGTGAGTGCTCCCGTGCGTGGATGCCTGTGAGTGCTCCCGTGCGTGGATGCCTGTGAGTGCTCCCGTGCATGGATGCCTGTGAGCGCTCCCATGCGTGGATGCCTGTGAGTGCTCCCGTGCATGTCTGTTCTGTCTGCATGGGTCTCTCAGCACCCATTGAAGTGATTAGCTTGTGACTTTCTCCAAAAGTACGTTCAGGTTTTGTTGTCTGGTTTCATGCTGAGGTCATGAGGCTATAGAAGAGAGTCTGGGCATTTACAGCTGCCGCATGGGTTGAGTTCTTGCCTCGTCCTGTGGTTCTCTTTTGCTCAACTACAAAAGGGGGAGACGAGTAGTTCTCTGCTGGAGGCCATGCACGCCCGCTGTGAACGTGTAGACGGCTCTCCCAGGGCCTGCTTCCTCTGTCTCTGATTAGTCACACCAGGGCTGCTCTGGGGGTTATGTGTACCGGGAGGACGCTGGTGTATCCCTGTGTGTGCGTCTAGGGCAGCGTGCGTGGGCCCTGGTACTGATGGTCAGACTGCTGGAGCCTTGAGCCCTTCTTGCAGGCACAGATTCCCCCTCTCCCCCGGCCCTCCTGCCTGCCCCTGCGGCCCGCCCCCCGCCTCTGGCTCCTGGCCGAGCTTGAGCTGGCTTGTTGTGTCTGCGGCTCCAGCTCTGGCCGTGGGCCCAGCCACAGGGGCGCGGGAGACAGCCAGGAACAAAGCTGGGCGGGAGCCAGTGTGGGGCGGCGGGGCCCAGACACGGCAGGGCTGGGGCTCACGCCCATGGACGGGGGACCGGGCCTGGGGGCCTGCAGTGAGAGCAGCTGACCTGCCCAGCTGTGGAATGGCGACAGGAGAAAGGGACTCTGGTCTGTCTGCCTGCCCTGTCCCCAGGCCCCAGGCCCCTTCTCCAGCTCGCCCTGCTTGGGGTGAGAAGGACCATCATCCCCTACAACCAAGGGGTCCCCCGGGCCCCTGGCCGCCAGGCAGCTCTGGGCCACCCTCTCCAGAGCCGTGGGGTGGAGCAGGGAGGCCCTGGAGTCTGCACTTGGGTGTGGGCTCCCTGGATGTGCAACAGGGAGCAGGGAGGGAGGCTGAGCCTGGACCACACGGCCGGTGAGACTCGGGCAGAGCTGGAAAGCGCCCTGGGGTGCCTGAGTCACCCTGCGAACAGGGGGTTCACTGAGGCCCCAGGAGAGTCAGAGGCTGACCCCTGGTCCCATGGTGAGTGGTTGGACCAGCCCCTTCGAGGCCGTCCCCCACTTTCTCCATGGGCCCTGAGGATGTGGGGATCCCAGGTGGTCGCCCTCACTCTGCCCCACCCCCAGGAGAAGCTCAGCAAGATGAAAGCCAATGAGGCGAAGCTGGAGAGTGACAAGCGACGTCTGAAGGAGGTGCTGGACGCGTGCGAGAGCCGCAGCGTCAAGCTGGAGCTGCAGCGGCGCGCGCTCGAGGGGGAGCTGCAGCGCAGCCGCCTGGGCCTGAGCGACCGAGAGGCGCAGGCTCAGGCCCTCCAGGAGCGGGCGGACTTGCTGCAGAGGCAGGTGGGTCCCCCCAACCTTCCCCGGGCCGGGAGCGTCATGGGGCCCTTGGTCTCCCAGCAGCCCTGCAAGGCAGCATGTGTATCGTCATCACCCCATTTCACAGATGGACACATGGAGGTTCACAGACCTGAGGTCTCTGCCCGAGATCACGGAGCTAAGCAGGGGCAGGGTGAAAGCTAGACTGGACTGTTGGATGATGGAGTCTGAACTGAAAGGAGGTCTATGGAAAGACAGAGGCTCACTCGTTTTTTCTTTCCTTAAATATCTATTTATTTTGGCTGCACTGGCTTAGTTGAGGCACAAAGGATGTTTAGTTGTGGCACGCAAAGTCTTAGTCATAGCAGGTGGGATCTCGTTCCCTGACCAGGGATCAAACCCACATCTCCTGCATTGGGAGTATGGAGTCTTAGCCTCTGGACCAGCAAGGAAGTGCTTAGTTTTTCTTTTTTCGCCTTGGCTGCCAGGAAGCTCAGCTCTAACTGGAATTTTCAGTAGCTCTTCTAGCCCTACACTGTCACCCAC
This sequence comes from Madoqua kirkii, assembly GCA_006408675.1. Lineage (NCBI taxonomy): Eukaryota > Metazoa > Chordata > Mammalia > Artiodactyla > Bovidae > Madoqua > Madoqua kirkii. The sequence continues at coordinate 194,164 of SJYC01143003.1, forward strand.
CTAAGCCAAGAACACAAAACCTGTCAGGGTGGTGGTGGTTACCCTTTCTCCTCCATAGCAGTGGGGAGACCACCACGGGGTCTGGGACAGCTGGGTTATTGGCACCCTGCAAGAGGGCACTTAACTGGCAGTGTGTCTTGGGCTAGGCAGCTGTTGGCGGAGCCCGTGGGAGCACCTGGGAGCCAGGAGTGTCTGTGACAGAGGCCTGGAGAGAGGTGGCAGGGCTTGGCTTGGGCACCCCTGGACTGTCCGGGCCGTCCTCCCCCAGGTGGCGGACGGTGAGGTGAAGGCGAGCACTCTGCAGCTGACGGTGGAGCGGCTGAGCGGAGCCCTGGCCAAGGTGGAGGAGAGTGAGGGCCTCCTGCGGGACAAGGTGCAGGGCCTGACGGAGGCCCTGACCCGGAGCAGCTCCAGCCTTGCCAGCACCCAGGATAAGAACGTACAGCTGCAGAAAGCCCTGACTGCCTGTGAACATGACCGCCAAGTGCTCCAAGTATGGGGCCCCCAGGGCCCAGCTGTGGGGGGCACGGTGGAGAGCTGGCCCCTGGGAGCCATCTGTGGGCACACCTTTTGCAGGGGTGCTGGCCCAGTATGCGGATTGGCCAATGAGAGGAGGCTGGGGGCGTCACAAGGGCCAGAATGGGGTGCAGGCCCCCAGGGCAGGTCCACGGGAGCAGGGCTGGGGTCTGGGGGCTCCCCGCCTCGTGGGGGCCCATGTCCAGGCCTGCGCTCTGGCTTACCATCCAGGTGAGAGGACTGTCCACGCTACGGGCTGTGAGCCTGGCCTGGAGGTGCCAGGCAGCGGGGAGCCCTTTGTCCAGGGGCCCCGTGCAGCCTGGCACTGCCCCCTTTCCCCCAGGAGCGGCTGGAGGCCACGCGGCAGGCGTCCTCCGAGGCGCGGAAGCAGAGCAGCTCCCTGGGCGAGCAGCTGCAGGCCTTGCGGGGCGAGCTGGCCGACCTGGAGCTGCGGCGGGCGGAGGCTGAGGGGCAGCGGCAGCAGCTGCAGGAGGTGAGGGCCAGGGCCCTTCCCACTTACCTCCACCTCCTCCCAAGGCTGAGCCCTGCCTCCAGGAGGCGGTGCAGCTCCTTCATCCGTGTCCCCGTTACCCAGGTGCAGAGACTGAGGTCCCAGGGACCATTCCCCACTGTGGGCCTCCTAATAGCCTCATCTCGCCAGTTGGCCGGGCAGCTGGCCTCATCGCCCCCAGCGTGATGGGGCTCCGGATGCCCACCCTGAGGCCCCAGGGGTCAGAGGCCTCATCACCCCCAGCGTGATGGGGCTCCGGATGCCCAGCCTGAGGCCCCAGGAATCAGAGGCCTCATCGCCCCAGCGTGATGGGGCTCCGGATGCCCACCCTGAGGCCCTAGGGATCAGAGGCCTCATCGCCCCCAGCGTGATGGGGCTCCGGATGCCCACCCTGAGGCCCCAGGGGTCAGAGGCCTCATCGCCCCCAGCGTGATGGGGCTCCGGATGCCCACCCTGAGGCCCCAGGGGTCAGAGGCCTCATCGCCCCCAGCGTGATGGGGCTCCGGATGCCCACCCTGAGGCCCCAGGGGTCAGAGGCCTCATCGCCCCCAGCGTGATGGGGCTCCGGATGCCCACCCTGAGGCCCCAGGGGTCAGAGGCCTCATCGCCCCCAGCGTGATGGGGCTCCGGATGCCCACCCTGAGGCCCCAGGGGTCAGAGGCCTCATCGCCCCCAGCGTGATGGGGCTCCGGATGCCCACCCTGAGGCCCCAGGGGTCAGAGGCCTCATCGCCCCCAGCGTGATGGGGCTCCGGATGCCCACCCTGAGGCCCCAGGGGTCAGAGGCCTCATCGCCCCCAGCGTGATGGGGCTCCGGATGCCCACCCTGAGGCCCTAGGGATCAGAGGCTTCATCGCCCCCAGTGTGACGGGGCTCCGGATGCCCACCCTGAGGCCCCAGGAATCAGAGGCCTCATCGCCCCAGCGTGATGGGGCTCCGGATGCCCACCCTGAGGCCCCAGGGGTCAGAGGCTTGCTGGCTTTTGTTGTAGGTGCTGCGGCAGCGGCAGGAGACTGAGGCTGCGGCCCTGCACGCAGCCCAGAAGGTGCAGGATGAGCGGCGGCAGCTGCAGGAGCACCTGGGGAGTCTGCAGCGCTCCCTGGCCCAGCTGGAGGCTGAGAAACGGGATGCAGAGCGCTCAGCCCTGCGGCTGGAGAAGGAGAGGGTGGCCCTTAAGAGCACACTGGACAAGGTGGGCCATGGCCCTTGGGCCCTCCTTGGGCTGCCCCTGGGTCCCAGCCCTGCTTGTGTGTGCTTGTGTGTGCCTGCTGGCTCTGACCCCTGTAACTCAGCACCCCTCCCTGAGCCCCCCGGGACCTCACTCCTTCCTTGGGCACCCTGATGCCCCCAGGACCTCACTCCTTCCCCAGGCACCTTGATGCCCCCCTGAGACCACCCTCCTTCCCCAGGTACCCTGATTCCTTCCCCAGGTACTCTGATGCCCTCCCCCCTGGGATCTCCCTCCTTCCCCAGGTACTCTGATCTCCCTCCTCCCCTGCACGCTGACGCCCCCGCCCTCCCTACCTAGGTGGAAAGGGAGAAGCTCCGCAGTCACGAGGACTCCGTGCGTCTGAACATGGAAAAGGGCCGCCTGGACCGCACGCTCACGGGGGCAGAGCTTGAGCTGGCTGAGGCCCAGAGGCAGATCCAGCTGCTGGAGGTTCCGGCACTGCCCACCCCGCCCTGGACGCCCGGCCCCTCTGCCCCTTTGTAGCCCTGGACCCAGTGCCCCACCCCTACAACCTGCAAGCCCAGACAGTCCTGAGGGGGCAGCCCAGAGACAGGCCTCGGAGGGAGGGCTCCTCTTCAAAGTGGAGAGAGATGGAGATGCTAAAGGCCTGTCAGTGCACATGCGTGTGTGCTCACACTTGTGGGTGTGTGCTCATGCTTGGGTGTGCTTATATGTGTGTGCTTGTGCTTGTGTGTGCTCACGCTTGTGGGTGTGTGCTCACGATTGTGTGTGCTCACGCTTGTAGGTATGTGCTCACACTTGTGTGCTCACGCTTGTGCGTGTGTGCTCACGCTTATGGCCAAAGAGAGCTACGAGTGTTGGCGAGCGGGCTCCTGTGCGAGCAGCGCGGGCCTGTGCACGTGTGCAGCGTGTCTCGGTACCGGATGCTGGGGGGTGTCTGTGTGCAGACGTCTTCTGCTTTGGACGGTTGCACCTGTGGCTGGGCCGGGGCTTCCGTGCTGCAGCCTTCCTCTGGGTGCAGAGGCTCCTCTGGTTGTGACGCCCGGCCTCTCACTGCAGCGGTCTCTCTGGTCGCGGCACAGGCTCTGCGGCGTGTGGGCCTCAGCAGTTGCGCGCGCGGGCTCTGGAGCCCAGGCTCAGCAGTTGTGGCGCAGAGGCTCACTTGGTCTGTGGCGTGTGGGATTCCCCAGGACCAGGGATCGAACCCGTGGCTCCTGCACTGGCGGGTGGAGTCTACGTCGCTGAACCCCCAGAGGAGCCCTGGGTGTCTTCCTGGACGTGCGTGTGTGTAGTACGTATATGAGAGCACTGGGCTTTTGGACATGTGTGCATCCACGTGAACACAGGTTGTTACATGCTTCCTTATATGACTGTATGTACGGGCTTGTCTGCATTTGACCGTGTGTGTGTGTGTGTGTGTGTGTGTGTGCGCGCGCGTGTGCACGCGATACTCCGTGGATCGCTTAACAACCTGACTCAGGATTCGCAGGCCAGGAGGGCTGGGTGGGGGAAGACAAGGCTCTGGTCCTGCAAGCCCCGCTTTGCCCATAGGGACCCTTGGGCTTCCACCCAGAGAGGGCCTGGCCCTTCACACTCACGCACATGTGCGTGCGCGCACTGTGGCCCCAGGCCTGACCGGCGGCCCCTCCCGCAGGCCCAGGTGGCGGCGCTGGAGCAGAACCACAGACCAGCCGAGCTGGAGGCAGCGGAGCTGCAGCAGGAGGTGGAGCGCCTGCGCGGTGCCCAGGTTCGGACGGAGCGCGCGCTGGAGGCGCGGGAGCGCGCCCACCAGCAGAGGGTGCGAGGGCTGGAGGAGCAGGTACGCGGGGCTCTCCGTCAGGAAGCTGAGCCAGGAGCAGGGCGGGAGCGGGAGAGGGCGGGCCTCACTGCCACTTGTCCCTTTCGGGCTTCAGTGCTCGGAGGGATGCCCGTAACTGAGGCGGCCAGGGTGGACCCGGGCTGGTGTCAGCCATGGCTGGACACGGGGGCGCGAGTGAGGTCATTGGAGCTCGGCCCCCTCTCCGTAGCTCCGTGCCTGGGCGGGCTGTCTTGCGGTGGCACAGTTGGCCTCAGGATAGCCTAGCAACTCAGTCCCCGGGGCTCAAGGGGCCGTTTTCCCTGAGAGCAGCAGCTGGAGTCCGAAGGCGCTCCTCCTGGGCGAGCTGAGGTCACAGGTTCCCCGTGACCATCGTCCCCATCAGGTCTGCAGGACAAGGCTGCCCTGCGGGTCAGGCCGCGGCCCTGGTCCGCCCTGGAGTCCAGCTAGCGCCATCCCCTTTTGGTGAGGGGATGTGGCCCCCAAGGAGAGGCTGGGCAGTCTGGAGAGGCCCAGCCACCCCGTGGAGCCGAACGAGAAGGGGAGGGAGTTTCCTGTCAGCCGTTAGGACACCTGGCTTTTCCCGGAACGCGGCCGTGGGCCCTCCGGGTCCCTGCCCTCTCCCTGGTTCTGAGCCCAGGCTGGCCCTGGGGGGCCCTGCTTCCTCCTTTTCCAGGTGTCCATGCTGAAGGGGCAGCTGCAGCAGGAGCTTCGAAGGCACTCAGCCTCCTTCTCTGCGCCCTCCGGGCCCCCAGAGAAGTGAGCATCTCTCCACTGGCATCCTAGCAACTGGGCTCGGGCTGGGCCAAGTGGGAGGGGCGCTCACGGGGGCCAGGGGCGAGGGCCAGGGTTTCGGGGCGGGACGGGACTCGAGCCTGTCAGAGCTGCTCCTTGGGGACCCCTGAGGGCTGGGCTGGCGAGGCCCATTTCTGGCTGACCCTGGGCCCAGGTGCCCTAGCCCTGAGGGTCCGGTCTGGGGCAGGCCCTGTGGCTGCTCAAAGGTCTGTCCGTCTTAGTTCAGTATTTGTCAGTAAGTTCCTTGGAGTCCAGAGTTGCTGTATTTTTATACCTTTTTACAATGTTAGCTATTCGGAGCCGCTGTTTTTGTAACAGCCCCACTTTTTAAAGAACGCTCTGTACAGGTGTGTCCTTTTGCTCTTGATGTGCCTCCTGGGAGATGGGGAGCCTGGAGGGCCCTGGGGCTGGGGTCCCCTAGTGAGGGGTGCGCAGGGATGTGGGGGAGACTTTAGAAGTGCCCCTGCAGAAAGGTAAGGAACAACCTCACAGGATGGCAGGCTGGGGAGGCCTCCAGGTCCTGGGCCATCCACCCATTTAACAGACGGAGCCAGTGAGGCTTGGGGCTGAGCCCAGCTCTGCTCTTTCCGGCTGAAGCTTTCTGCCCTTTGCTGTGGCTCCTCCTCAGGACAGCTGCACCTCCTGAGCACCAGCAGGCCTTCCAGGTGGCATGGTGAAGGAGGGCAGGCCTGGGGGTGGACCTGGCATCTGGCCGGGCCCTGCTGGGTGGTCCTGGACACAGCTGCTTCAGCTGTCAGCCTCAGTGTGCTCATCAGTAGGGTGGGACCCTGCCTCCCAGGCCAGTGGTGTGGGAACATTCAGCAGGTGCTTAGTCGTGTTTCCAGGGAGAACTGTCTCAGCCCACGGAGTCCCGCGGCACAGGGTCTGGCTGCCACTGACCGACCGCTGTGGACCCCGGCGGGTGGGGAGCTCCGTCCTGACTCTAGGCTTGACTTCTTGTCTGTAAGGTGGGAACATTACCCATGCCCGCCGCACAGGCTTGGTTAGAGGCTTAAAGTGGACTGTGTGCTAACCCTCTGACGGAGCCTGGTGTCCTCGTGCTCGTCGAGGGGGTGCTGTTCACCAGCGGAGGGTGCCTGCTTCTGCCCTCTGAAATGCACCGGGCCTCCCTCCCCACAAACGCCCTTGACGCCAGAGCCCACCGACCTGACCCTGTAGCACCCTCAGGTCCCTGCACAGGAGGCCTCCATCCTGGCGGAGCCCTTCCCTGGTGACGGGGGACTCACACCCCCCCCCCAACAGCCCTGACGGTGAGAAGGCCGTGTTCCTGAACCTTCTGTTTCTGATACAGCCTCCTGCAACACACACACACAGCCCGGAGGCGGGGGCGGTTGTCAGGGCCCATCTTTCTGGGCAGAGCTGAGCTGGCACTGCGGAGGCCACGGTCGCCAGAACTGACCCTTCCCCAGGGTGGCCAGGCAGCCTTAGGGAGGATGCTCAGGGTTGGTGGCCCCGGCCATCTCTGGGCTCCCCGCCGAAAAAGGGACTCCGCGTCTTTCGTAAAAACCTGTTTTTAATTTTGTATAAAACAAGGGTGGTCTACGCCCAGGAGCTGTAGGAGATTCGAGCAGACCAGCTGGGGTAGGGGGCTCACAGCCTACCTTGGGGGTGGGGGACGGTCCTGGTTAGGGGGGACGAGGAAGGCATGTCAGGGGTCCAGGTCCCACAGAGCACCCGGGTCGTCCCCCACCCGGGGGGAGAGACTGGCCCTTTGGGAGCCCCCTTGCAGCCCTGGGGATGGCCCCAGGGTAGGGGAGGGGCCGCAGCAAGCCCCAGGCCCGCAGCCCTCTAACAAGACCAGAGGAACGTAGGATGGGAGGAAAGCACCAGGTCAGGCAGAGCCTGGGGGCCCCAGGCTGGCAGGGGCCCAGCTCCCCCTACAGCCCCCACAGCTCCTGGCACAGGTGGCCGCCACAGACTGGCACAGGCCGCTGCTGGCCAGCACGCCGCACTTGGAGGACTTGTCCCGGCACAGGTCAGCTGTCGGGAGGGCAGGGAGGAGCCGGGGTCAGCGCGCGGCCAGGCGAGGGAACTGCCGCGCGCCCCAGCCCTGGTGATGGCTCGTCTGAGGATGAGATGGGCCGGAGGGGAGCGGGCTCGGACCCATGATAGGTGGCAGGCGGGCTGGGGACATAGGAGGGGCAGGTGGGGGCTTCCTACCCCGCAGGAGCTCCTCGTGGGCGCAGACCGTCCGGACGCAGATCTCCTTATTGACGACGTATACGCGGCGGAGGCTGAGGGGGCGGGACGGGAGGGCTCAGCCCTGGGGAGAGAGCCGTGCGCCCACTCCCGCCGTGTGCCCACTCCCGCCGGAGCCGGCTGGCCTGGGGCACTGTCCGGCCCCGCCCTGGGGCCCGGCCGGAGCCCCGCCCTCACCTGTAGAAGCAGGCCTCGTGGAGACACTGCCTGCAGGGCCTGTGTATGGAGTAGAGGCGGGTGCACGGGTACTGCTCCTCTCGGCAGTCTGGGCGACAGGTGGGGCAGGGCTGCAGCTCGCGGCTCAGAGCTGGGGGCCGCCTCCAGCCGCACCCCCAGAGGGACTGGCTCTCCGGGCCAGGACCCCCTGCACTCCAAGGCTAGACGCGCGCACACGCACACCAAGAGGCATGCCAGCGCACGCACGCAGCACTGCCGGGCCTTCCCAGGCTGCCCGGTCTCATCCAGTGCACTTACCACCTGCAGACACAACCACACCGAGAGGCCTGCACCCAGACAGACGTACAGCCACACACAGGCCCCGAAACACATGGCAGCCTCACAGGAGGCCCCTCACACGGAACAGGGGCCCCCCACACAGGCCGGCGGGCTCTTGGCCTGGACAGTCCCGCTGAGCGCCGGGGGGCTTCCTGCCCGCCGCACCCCCATGTCTGGGACTAGAGGCTCCTCCCGAGGCCACAGGCAGTCCAGCCCCCTGCCCAGTGCAGGGCAGAGGGGTCTCTGGAGCTGCCAGGGGCCCTGCTGACCTCAAGCAGGGGCACCTCTGCAAGGCCCCCAGCCTAGCACCTACCCCAGCAAGAGCGAGAGGCCTGGCTGTGTCTGACCCCCCGGGTCCCCCACCGCCCCCTAACTCCCAGGGCCTCTCTCTCGGACCTGCTGGGCCCCCCACCACTCTGCCTCTTATACACACCCAGATGTGTATAAGAGACAGCCTCTCGGCAGTCTGGGCGACAGGTGGGGCAGGGCTGCAGCTCGCGGCTCAGAGCTGGGGGCCGCCTCCAGCCGCACCCCCAGAGGGACTGGCTCTCCGGGCCAGGACCCCCTGCACTCCAAGGCTAGACGCGCGCACACGCACACCAAGAGGCATGCCAGCGCACGCACGCAGCACTGCCGGGCCTTCCCAGGCTGCCCGGTCTCATCCAGTGCACTTACCACCTGCAGACACAACCACACCGAGAGGCCTGCACCCAGACAGACGTACAGCCACACACAGGCCCCGAAACACATGGCAGCCTCACAGGAGGCCCCTCACACGGAACAGGGGCCCCCCACACAGGCCGGCGGGCTCTTGGCCTGGACAGTCCCGCTGAGCGCCGGGGGGCTTCCTGCCCGCCGCACCCCCATGTCTGGGACTAGAGGCTCCTCCCGAGGCCACAGGCAGTCCAGCCCCCTGCCCAGTGCAGGGCAGAGGGGTCTCTGGAGCTGCCAGGGGCCCTGCTGACCTCAAGCAGGGGCACCTCTGCAAGGCCCCCAGCCTAGCACCTACCCCAGCAAGAGCGAGAGGCCTGGCTGTGTCTGACCCCCCGGGTCCCCCACCGCCCCCTAACTCCCAGGGCCTCTCTCTCGGACCTGCTGGGCCCCCCACCACCCTGTAACTCCCACCACTCCCTAACTCCCGGGGCCCCCTCTGTCTTTCTTACCCAGAGGCCCCGGCTCCGTGGGCTCCGTCTCCACAGTCCCCGGTTCTAGAGTTGGAGAGGCAGGCAGAGACCGTTGGGACGGTCCCGTGCAGGGTGGGGTCGCCTCCTCCAGCCCTGGGCAGCCCTCTGCACCCCCAGGGCTGGCTGGAGCTGGTGGCCTACCTAAGGTGGGGGCTGGGATGACTTCCTGCTGGACTTGCTGCTGGGACTGGAACTGGAACTGCTCCTCGGGTGGCCGAGGGGTCACCTCTGCTGGGAGAGGTGGTAAAGGGGTCTGCTCCCCGCCAGGCCCCGCAGGCCTCCACGACTCCCCCACCCTGCTGCCTGCCCGTGCTACCCTACGCTCAGTCCTTTACCTGGGTAGTCATAGTAGTCCGGATTGTCTGGAAATAAAGATGTGGAATTGGTGGGGGTCAGGCTAGCCCCCAGACACAGTGCAGCCAGGGCCCACCGCCCTGCCTGACCCCCAGCCGGTCCACGCCCCTGGGGAGCAGGCTGGGGGTGGGCGGCGGGCTTACCGATCTGGTCGCTGTAGTGGGTATACTGCACGTGGTCTGGGTACGGAGGCAGTGGGTCCAGATCATACTGGCCCTGAGCCAGCAGGCCTGCTGTGGGGAGACAGAGCTGAGGGGGTGCCAGCAGGGAGGGGCAGCAGAGGCCCTGAGGGTGAGATCCCCAGCAGACTCAGACTCACAGGATGCAGACGGCTTCCTTGTCCACAAAGGCCCCTACACGCCCTGGTCTTGGGCTGCCTCCCTGACCAGCTCCCCGATGCTGGCTCTTGGCCGCTCCTGCCTGCCCCAGGGGCTCTGCACGTAACTGTTTCTGGGCCTGAGACCCGGTTAGCTCCTCCTGCTCCAAGTCTCTACTGGAGTTTCTGCCCTGCTCAGGGGCTTCCCAGGTGGCTCAGTGGTAAAGAATCCACCTGCCAATGCCAGGGAATGGGGTCAACCCCTGGGTCGGGAAGAGCCCCTGGAATGGGAAACAGACAACACCCACATCAGTGTTTTGCACTGGAAAATTCCATGGACAGAGGAACCTGGTGGGCTACGGTCCACGGGGTCAGCAAGAGTGGGACAGGGCAGTGACTGAGCACCTGGGACTGCCTTGGCGGAACAGCGGCTGAGATTCTGTGCTCCCAGCACGGGGCCTGGGTTCAATCCCTGGTCAGGGAACTGGAGCCCACGTGCCTCGACTAAGGCCACTGTGAAAGATCCCACAACCCTGGGTTCCCATGTGCTGTGAGACTCAGCACAAAGAATATTAAAAAATAAGAGAGGCCTCTGCTGGCCTACCACCCACACCACCGCATCTTCAGTTTATTTCCATCACAGCACTCAACACAACCTGACGTTTATCACCTCGCCCTTCTCTAGACTGGCAGGGCAACACCACACAAGGCAGCCGTTTGCCCACTGGATCACTGCATCGCCAGGGCCTATCCCAGTGCCTGGCAGAGTAGGCGCTCCACAAGTATCTGTTAAATGAACGAACGTTAGACCTGGCAGGCCCTTTGTGATCCTCACTGGCAACTCTCATGAGACAACCAGGGACCTCTCCAAGGTCAGGACTGTAGCTGAGCTGGGCCCAAAGGAGTGCAAATCCCAGGCCTCAGACCCCCTTTTAGGGGCCTCCATTCCTGCACATCGGCTCCAGGGAGGACCAGACAGTAAGTGGAGAAGCGTGGCTCCCAGTGCCTGGGCCGAGCCTACTGCTGCGGAGGGTTGGGCAGGCGCCCGGGAGATGCCTCCAGACTTTGGGGGGATTGGCCAGTCCAGTCTGTGGTCCAAGAGGTAGCAGGCCCTGGGGTTCAGGAAAACAGTTCCGGCCGCAGGACAAGAGCTGGTGGCCAGCTCCCTGCCCGTGCCCATGCGGGAGCCCCACCAGCCCAGTGCCACTTACCAGGCAGGAACAGCAGGAGGAGGGAGGCGCCTCTCATGACTGCTTGGGGCACGCTGGGCCGGTGTCGGACAGCTGGAGAGAGAGGAGTGGCGGGCTGCTCCCAGGCCAACACCTCAGGGCTGCAGGGCCGCCTCTGCCCCTGAGTTCAGCCTGGAGAAGGGCCCCGGAACCGAGGCCAGGCAGATGAGGGCCACGGAGGCAGGCCTCGCGAGCGGCGACCACTTTGGAGGGATCTGTCCCTGAGAGCCCACTGGGCGTTCAGGACCTGAGGAACTCGCCTCCCCCTGGGCCAGGCGGGGGGCCGCAGCACCCCCATCTGCTTAGTCTCGCCTTCCTCCAGAGCCAATCGTGACAACGGACTCTACCCTGCTCGCCCACATTCCTGACCCCTGCCCCTGCTCTCCCTGCCACACCGGTGCCCACCTCTGGTGCCCACCTCTGCTCGGCACTTCTCCAGGAACCCAGTGCCCAGACCACGGCCCCAGGCCCATCCTTGGGACCCCAGTCCTGCCCAATTATCATCACAGCTCAGACTCAGCAGTCAGCCAGACCCACACCTGCTCCCAATTAGCCTGGGGGCCCAGGCATCCAGCAGGAAACCACACGAGCCAGGCCACTCCCGCCCCTCAAAGACTCCTCCTGCCAGGCCGCCCAGGACCTGGCCGACTCCATCACCCGCTCACGAGACTGAGGGCTATTTGTCTGCTGGGCAGGAAGCACTGAGGGTGGGGCCTGAAAGCGTCTCTCCCGAGCCCGGAGGGCAGCGCTCGAGAGGACCGCGGGCCCCTGGCCCAGGGCCCTGGACCGCCTGAGGCGGCATGGCATGACTGTGACGAGTGTCGCAAGCGTAGTTTGGGGGGAGAGGGCAGGCTCTCGAAGCTCAAGAAGCGCTGGGTGAGTCTCGTCTCCAGTCTGGCCCCACGGTGGACTTGGCAGACTCAGCAAGTCCTCACGGCCAGCCCCCGCGCAGTGGGGGGCAGCCTCCAGACTGCCCGCCTTCAGCCGTGGAGGGGGGTGGGGGCTGGGAGGGAGTCCTGGGCTCACCCGCGGCGGCCGTCCTCCCACAACATGAGTTCTTCCAGACGGGTAATGGAAACCCGCCTGCCTACCCCTGCCCCCTCCAGGCCACGGGGAATCAAGGGAGGGGGGCCAGGGGCGGAGACCTGGTACCTCTCCTTCTGTGAGCCCCCCACCCCCACCGCGAACCTCTCCTTCTGTGACCCCGTCACTGCACACCTTCCCCATCTCACTCCTCCTCAAGCCCTACTGAGGAGGGAAGGGGAGAGGAAGGGGTGGGGAAGCTGAGGCCTTTGGCCCAGCTGCCCCGCAGGCCAGGCGTCCACTCTGAAAACTCTCGGCCTCCTCCTCGCGGGGTCCCCAAGGCCTGGAGCCCCCCAAGTCCTCCCTGCCCCCCATCTGGCTCCCAGGGTGGTTGGCGCTGTCACCAACCAGCTCGAAGGCCGCAGCTGGGGAGGTGGTTTGTGGGGTAGGTGGGGGTTCTGTCTGTCCTCAGAGCCCTCCTAAGCCTCGAAACCCCCAGCACGGGGCGCCCAGGCTCGCTGGGGAAAGGGGCCCCGGGCCAGGCCGTCCCGAGGAGAGTCCGCGCGGAGAAGGGGCCCCTCCAGGAGACGCGTCTGCAAGCGCGTCCAGACGGCGGGCGATCGGGCGGGGAGGGGGCTGAACCTGCGGGGCCGAGGGGGAGGCCCAGCGGGCCGGGGACGCACCCGCGGGCCCGGCCTGCCCTGCCCTTTGTCTCCGTCCCCGCCGCCCCGCGGACACCCCCGCCGGCCGCTACTTCCCTCCTCCGTGGAGACAAAAGCCGCCCCTCCAGAGGACCCAGGCTTCCCGGCGCCCTCTTACATCTACTTAGACGGCCCCCGGGCCCGGGCCCCACAGCTCCTGGGGGCCCGCCGACGTCGGACCCCCGGCTCGCGCCCGCGGCCCCCGCCCGGCCCGCGCCTACCTGCAGGTCCCTGCGCGCCGCTCCGAGTCCGCGCGCCGCCGAGCTGCCCCTCCGCCCCCCGCGCCCCGCTCCGGGCCCCCGACGGGGCGGGCGCCGCCCTCCCGCCCGGATCCGCTGGGTCCTAACGCGAGCGCTGCCGGGCCGCCGTGCTCCGGGGGGCGGGGGGCGGGGGCGCGGGGCCGGCCTCACGTCCTTTCGGAAGTTCGCACCGTGCTGGACGCGCCGCCGTCCTGTCCCCATCCCGCCTGGCCCGCTGTCAACGCGGTGAGGCGGGAGTACCGCCTCCGCCGGACACAGGACGGAGCCAGCCTCCCGAAGGGGACCGCGCGCCCTGCCCTCCGCTCCGGCTTCTCCCGGCTTCCAGGACGCCCTCCCAGGCCTCCTGCGTCTCCCCAGGCAGCTCGCGGCCGCAGCGGGCTTCCATAACCAGCGTTTCTCCGGACGCACCGGCCACAGGCTACCGGGCCTGGCCCCACCATGTCCCCAGGGCCCCAAACTCAGCGAGGATTCTAGTCCAGAATCACAGCCTCCTGCCCCGGCCCGGGAAGGTGTTCCTTCAGAGAGTGAGCCCACCACCCTTCCCTCACACAGCTGACTCCCGACCCGCAGCCCGCCAAGCTCCATCTCTAATCCCGAGTCCCTGATGCCTGCCCGCTAGGCCTCCCCCACGTGGCACTAGTGGTAAAGAACCCGCCTGCTAAAGCAGGAGACGCAAGAGACGCTGGTTCCATCCCTGGGTCTGCAAGATCCCCTGGAGGAAGAAATGGCAACCCACTCCTGCATTCTTGCCTGGAGAATCCCAGGAACAGAGGAGCCTGGCGGGCTGCAGTCCACGGGGTCACAGAGAGCCGGACACGGCTGAGCGGCCAACCAGCAGCAGACCTTCCCAAACAGGCCCGCCCTCACCCACCCCACCCACTCAACCACTGAGGGTGGGCTAGGGAGGCTTCTCCCTGAAGCCTTTCACTGGTGTCCCGAGGTACCTGGGAACAAGGCTGAACTCCCCTGCAGACCCCAAGGACCTGACCTTCACCACAGCCCGGCCCGGCCTTCTCGTTCCCTCTGCCTGGTCTCCCAACAGCCTCAATAGCTTTTTAGCTGTTTCTCATCAAACCCCTTCCTCTGCCTGCCACAGGGCGTTTGCTCAAGCTGTGTCTCCCTCCTGCAACACCAATGAGTCCCTCCCCCTTCAGATGACAGAGCAAACCCCCCTTCCTCAGCGGAGGAACCCCTCTCCCTGTTCCCAGCTGTGGCCCTGGTGGCCTCTCTCCCCCCGAGCCTGTCCACTGTATGGAGACCAGGACAAGCTCAGCTTCAGCTCATCCTCCGTTTTGCTCACTGGGCACAACGCCAGGCTCAGAGCAGCTGTTCAGTAAACATCTGCGGAATGAATAAACGAGCGCACAGTGGATTCTCCTGGGAGACGAGCCAGGTGTGGGGCTGAGGTGTCCTGCCTGGCACAGGGCTCTAGGCCTGGCTGGGAGGGGGACGCAGACGCCCTCAGGCCCCCTTGCCTTTCCTTAGGTCAGCTAGTCTAACTTTAGACTCCGAGTCCCATCAGGCAGGGAGTGAACCCGTCCCTGGGGTTATTTGTTCCACAATGCTGGTTTGTCAAATGAATGGATGGATGAATAACTATCTGCCCCCCACCCACTGATGGCAGAACAGTGGGGATTTTTGTCACTGGGAGTGCTTGGGCCCAGGGGCCAGCCCAGCCCTCCCTAGGGTCCCTCCCTGTTCTCCCTAGGCACCTCCCTGCCCTCCCTAAGGCCCCTCCCTGCCCTCTCTGTTCTCCCTAAGGCCCCTCCCTGCCCTCCCTGGGCCCCTCCCTGCCCTCCCTGGGCCCCCTCCCTGCCCTCCCTGGGCCCCTCCCTGCTGCCAGGTGCAATCCCACTAGGGTAGAAGGAACCCCGTGGCTGGTGGCTCAGCGGGTGAAGAATCCTACTGCAGTGCAGGAGCCCCGGGTTCGATACCTGGGTCGGGAAGATCCCCCGGAGAAGGAAATGGCAACCCACTGCAGTGTTCTTGCCTGGAGAATCCTATGGACAGAGGAGCCTGGCGGGCTACAGTCCATGGGGTCCCAAGAGCAAACACAACTTAGTGACTAAAGCACCGCCACGCTTGACAAAGAGGGGCACTGAGCCCCAAGCTCCTGCCTCCAGATCTAACCTCCCAGACCCTCCGCTGCTTCCACACTCCTCTGTCTTAAGGACGCGAGCAAAGGTGGCAGCTCATTCGGGGTGGGGCAGCAGGTAGAGCACCCTTGCCCCGTTTCCTTGGAGAGCTGCCCCTTCCCTGCCCGCCTCTCACACCACATTTTATGAACTGCACCCAGGCAGAGGTCATGGCTTCTGTTCCCCCGCTATGGCGCTCCTGACACGTGACTGCCTGGCACAGGCAGGAGTAGCCAGCTAGGGGCAGAAGCGACTCACACCCAGGCCCGGCGGTGGCCTCTGGCCCCCCGAGCAGCATTTGCCACTCGAACCGCCGCTGAGACTCAGAGCCCAGCGGAGGGTCTGTGGCTGCCCCTGGTCGCACAAGTTGCCTCTCCACATCGCATGCCCTCGTTCTCGGTTTGAGTCACATTCACTGAGCTCCCTCGAGGGCAAGCTGGTGTGGGCGGGTGGACACCACGGCTTCCACTAATAAGGCTGCGGAGGGGCTTTTCTTTCCTGTTGCCCCTGCCCAGCACAGATGACCAGCCGCATCTCTAGGGCAGGGCTCGGCCAGGGCACCCACCCCCCACCTGCTGGGATGATGTCAGGAGCACCCACCCTCTGCTGGGGGGCGGTGCGTATGGTTTTAGCTGAGCCTGAGTCTTCATCTGAGGGAGGGACTGGACCACAAACAGCCCGGATGTTGCGGCTGGGAAAGCAGGGAGCTGCCCCAGTTAACGCCTGTAGGTGCTGGCACTCGTCTGAGACGCCCTGTTCTCTCTTGCCTCCACAGGAGAGTAGGAAGGTTGAGTGTGAACACTGGGGTCAAAGCAACCTGGCCCCAGCTCTGACCACCTCCTGCACGGCTTCTAAGCCCCGGGTTTCATATCTGTGAAAGGGGGACTGGGAATTCCCTGGTGGTCCAGTGATTAGGACTTGGTGTTTTCACTGCTGTGGGCGCGGGGTTTGATCCCTGGCTGGGAAGCTAAAATCCTGCAAACTGCGTGGCATGACCAAAATTAAAACCTGAAAGAAGGGGAGGAACGGTACTCCACAGACATAAGGATTAAATAACCATACATGAAAATGCTGAACGGAGCACGGGGCACGTCCGTGACCTGAAAATATTACTGTCAGATGAGGACACGGAAGCTCAGAAAGGGGCACGGTCCACCGTGATCTGAAAAATTCAGGGGATGCCAGGAGCAGACACACGCAGGGGGACCCAGGTCTGTGGTGTCAGGCAGGAGGCAGGCACGGCCAGGAAAATAGGACTTTATTGGCTACATTGACAGCGGCTCTGCCTGGAGCGGTGGCTGTCGTCTACATGGAATGTCCGGAGTGGGGGACGTGGATAGCTAGCATCTCCCTAGGGGTAGGCGGGAAGTTGCAGCCTCGGGGCTGCGGGGGGCATGGCGGAGGGGGTCTGGGGTCCAGCGGAGGCTCAGAGGCAGCAGGTCCAGAGTGCAGGGCGCGGGCTGGCGGGCGGCGCTACCTGATGGGGCCAGCAGGGGGCGCTGCCTCATGGGGCTGGCACCTCACAGGCCCGGCTGGCGGCGCTGCCTCACGGGGCCGGCAGGGGGCGCTACCTCGCGAGCCCGGCGGGCGGCGGCCACGGCTGTTCCGCCAGCTCCCGCTCCAGCTGCTTGAAGCGCTTCTTGGAGGCCCGTTTGGGTCGGAGCTGCCGCAGGCAGCCCGGGAGGTACTGGTCCAGCAGGCTTGCGGGGACAGGGCGGTGCGGGGGCGGTTGAGGCCGAGTACCCCCGTCCCAGGGGACCCCCAACCCCAGCCCGGGGCGGGCCGCACCTCCAGCATGAAGGCCGCCACGACGTTGAAGGCGACCAAGCCCAGCAGCAGCAGCTTGAAGGGGGTGCTGGTGATGCTCTTCAGCGTCAGCGGCCCCTGCAGGGGCCCGGGGGCGAGGACAAGGCCCACCAGGACGGAGCCCAAGAGCACCAGGGCCACCAGGAAGGGCACTGGGGGGGGGGGGCGGAGCCCGTCAGGTCCGGGGGCCCGTGGGCACCAGCCCCCCAGCCCGTCGTCCAGCGCGTCTCCCCTCCCCCTGCATCCAGTGTGTCTCCCCCAGTGCATGCCCCCTCCTCCCAGCACATCCTCCTGCCCGTCCCCGCCCAGCGCGTCCCCCAGCGCAGCAGCACCATTGGTGTACAGAGGCCGGCGGAAGGGCGCCCCCTTGGACACGGCGGCCGCCAGGATGAGGTACTGGAAGCTGGACAGGGAGAAGACCACTGTGTTCTCGTAGTTGGGGAGGTTGTCCGGTGCAGGCACGGTCCCGTTGAGAGGCATGAACCTGGGGGCACAGGGCCCAGGGTCAGGAAGCCAGGGGAGGAGGACGGGGCGTGGTGGGGGGGGATGCGGACCAGCTCCCGCTACTCACCAGGGCTGGGCCACCGTCAGGAAGTAGCCCCCCAGCTGCACGCCGGCCACCAGGGCCACTTGCAGCAGCAGGCTGCCGAGCACCAGCCCGCTCAGCAGGGAGCCGGGCGGCCGCGCCCGCCCCAGCGCCCGTGCCGGCCCCGTGCGGCTCATGAGCACTGCCACCGTGGCAGTGATGACCAGGTCCTCGGCCAGGAACTGCAGGTCGCCCAGGTTGGTGTTGACCTGCCGGCGGGAGGGCGCAGGGCAGCTCCCAGTCTGCCGGGAGGCCCCGCCCTGCCCGGAGAAGCCTGCTGCGGGAGGGGTCCTTGTGCCCTGCTTCTCCGCAGCCCCTCGCAGGTCTGGGACTGCTGGTCTGACGGAGCGGACACTGCGCTGCCTCTCCGCAGCCCCTCGCGGGTCTGGGACCTGGTGGTCTGATAAGCGGACACTGCGCCGCCTCTCCGCAGCCCCTCGCGGGTCTGGGGAAGGCATGCCCGCTGACCTGGGTGGCCTCATCCTGATGCGAGCACCCAGCCTGAAGGCGGTCCCAGAGGACTCACAGCTCCTGCCCTCCCCAGGCTGCGGGTGGACACGGGGCAGCAGCCAGTGCAAGGCCTCGGCTGCCCACGGCGCCACCTGCTTCTGGCGGGTGCTTAGCGTGTGCTCCCAGCAGAGAGGGGGCGATGCCCACTGGCAGGATGCAGGGAGCACAGCTGAGGTCCGGCTCAGGGCACGTGGGAAAGGTCACTCCATGGGAGAGAGGCCGCTGCCTCCTTCACCCCAGCCTGAGCTCTGCCTCGGTCTCCCAGCAGGTGGAAGCTCGCAGGGGATGGGGGGCGGGAAACAGGAGCCCAGGACAGCTGCTCTGGTTTCTGAGGACCTACTGTACACCAGGGGCTCAGCGCTTTCACCATCTGACAGTCCTCACCACTGAGACCCACATTGCCCATGCCACCTGGCTGGAGCAGGCTCTGCAGCCATGCTGACTATTCCAGAACCTGCTGGCTCCTCGCCCCCGGCTGAGGGCCTGGGAGACGCTCACCGTGTAGAGGATCAGCACAGAGATGAACTGGGTCAGGCTGTACAGGGCCATGTACTTGAAGACGCTGAACGACGTGTCCAGGGAACAACGGCCTTCCCTGGGGAGCGAGCATGGGTGTGCAGGGTCCAGGTGCCGCCCAGCCCCCCTCAGCGCCCGCCGGTGCCTAGCCTGCCTTACCTGATGACCATGGGCACACACTCTATGCTGGCCACGCTGGAGGTGAAGGGGGAGACCACCGAGGCCTCGGCCTGGGAGAGCGAGATGCCCACATCCGCTGCCTTCAGGGCCCCGCAGTCGTTGGCGCCGTCCCCACACATGCCCACACAGTACCTGGTGGGGGCGGGAGGGTGGGCG